>QJPP01003274.1:0-262648 GCA_003996215.1 Jaltomata sinuosa | reverse complement strand
TGGACCTTGCCATCCGGGCCTGGGGCTTCGAGATGCGTGTGCCGGAGGAGGGTATACAGTGGAGTAGAGGTATACGGGCAGTGTCCTTCCATGGAACCTACCTGCTGGGCCGGATCGGCACCGGAGGAGGTATATACAGAGATACCATTTCACTTGAGATCTTCATGCATCATATCATTCATTTTTTGAGGCTCCACCCTTGTTTGTTGTTTGTTGATTGTACGCTCCGGTAGTATGGGATGCCGGAGGGTTTGTTTTCACTTGTTTGTGTTCCTCGGTTGTATGGCGGCCGGGGGACTGCAGTGAGACTTGTGCTTTTTACTTATAGAATTGTTCTCTATTATGGATAAGTATGAGATTGGTATGATTAGTTGAGTTGATTCATGTCTCTGAGCATGCCTATTATTACTCTTTCTCTCTTCTTCTTACACTTGAGGTTACCGGTATACCGTCCATTTAGCAAACTTATTTTGTATACACTGTTGTTGCAAGGACCCCAGGTGCGTTGTTTCTTACTTTCACCTGTGTCTTTGGTGTGTATATTCTGCTTACTAGCCTCATATGTGGTTCTGTTGATTTCCCTCTAGGCTAGTTTCTGTGTACCTTTCATTGATTTCTGTGACTACTTGCTTCTATTCTGTCTATTACTGCGCTTTTATCTTATATGTGCCCTGTCGGCCTATGATACCTACTGGGTACCTTATGCTTCGCATCTGGTGCTCACCCCTACCCCCTGCATCTTTGGGTGCAGATCCTAGCGTGGGCTATCGTCGTTAGATCGCTGTGATTCGTGCTTGGAGATCTGTTGGAGACTACTTCAGGCTGAGGGTGAGCTCTTGGCGATCGGAGCTTAGCTTTAGTTTATCTTTTGCTTTATGTACTCTATTACCATTCAGAGACATCTGTATCTATTCTTTTGGATAGTTTTCACTCCATGTATGTAGTTTTGGCTCTGTACTATGATACCAGGTCTTGGGGTTTGGTTTAGTTTCCGCATATGTATATATTTATATCCATGTTATCCATTTTATTCATCTTGTTTCCTTCTTTGCTAGATAGTAGCCCATTACTAACTGTTCTGGGCTATGGGGATTGGTTCACCTACCGGGGGTTGTAGGTGCCATCATGACCGAGAAATTGGGTCGTGACAGCATGACCTTGTTATAGTGCTAGATAAGGAAAACTCTAATTTCATACCCACTTGCATCACATATTAGCTCGAAAGGTAAAGACCAGTCAGGAGCTACAATAATCGATGCGCCAGTCAACCTTTGCTTCAATACCTCGAAGGCCTTCAATCAATAATCATCAAAACATAACTTAGCTTCTTTTTCATGAAGCTTGCACATGGGCATGGAGATTTTAGGGAAGTATTTGATGAATCTCCTATAAAACTCAGCATGCCCCAGGAAACTTGTAATACCCTTTACAAAAGTAGGAGGCAGAAACTTTATAATAATTTCTATCTTCGCTTGGTCTACTTCAATCCCCTTTTCATAGGCTTTGTGTCCTAGGACAATTCCCTCTTGTACCATGAAATAACACTTCTCCCAATTGAGCACTATATTTGTTTCCTCGTATCTTGCCAGGTTCTGCTCCAAATGGTCTAAGCAGTCCTTAAATGAATCACTGACGACTGAGAAATCATCCATAAACACTTTGAGATAATCCTCAACCATCTCAGAAAATAATATCATACAGCGCTGAAAGGTTGCATGAGCATTTCAAAGACCAAAAGGCATTTGGCTAAATGCTAGTATCCCATATGGACAAGTGAATGTAGTCTTCTCCTGATCCTCCAGTGCAGTGTTAATCTGGTTGTACCCAAAGTAACCATCAAGAAAGCAATAATATGATCACCCAGATAACCTGTCAATTATTTGATCGATTAACAGCATGGGAAAATGGTCGTTGCATGTGGTTGCGTTGAGTTTCTGGTAGTCCATGCAAACACGCTATTCAGTGACTATTCTAGTGGGTATTAGCTCATTCTTTGAATTCTCAACCACCGTCATGCCTCCTTTATTAGGTACATATTTCACTGGACTCACCCATTGACTATAAGCAATAGGGTAGACTACCTCTACATCCAACCACTTAATTATCTCCTTCTTGGCCACTTTCTACATAGCTTGGTTCAATCTTCTCTGGTGTTCAACACTCAGATTACTATACTCCTCCAACTTTATCTTATGTTCATAAATCCCTACTGAGATCCAATGGATATCAACTATCGTCCATCTAATAGCTTTTTTGTATTTCCACAACACTATTAGTAGTCTTTTCACCTACACATCAGAAAGCCAAGTGGAGACAATAACATGTAAAGTTTCATTAGGTCCCAAAAACTCATACATGAGGTGAGTTGACAACTGCTTTAGCTCAATCTTAGGAGCCTCAATGATGGACAGTTTCACTAGTGGTATGGCACTATTGTTCAGGTCTAGAGAGAGCTTATTTGCCTTGTAATTATAAAAGCCTAGCCATGTCAGCGCATTTACTATCTCCATATAACCTTCAATATCTTCTCCATCGAAATTGACCAAGATTGTGCCCAATACTTCACCATAATTGTCCTCCTCTACTTTTAACTCAATTCCTTTCTCTACTGCATCCTCAAGAACATTGATTACTGAGATGTTGTAATACTTATTTGGTAGAGTCATTCCTTTACTAGCTTGGAAAGTCACTTTTTCAATATTTACTCGGAACCTGATTTCATTCCTCTTCGAGTCTATTAGTGCTCTTCCGGTTGCTAGAAATGGTCATCCCAAAATGATGGGGATTTATTTGTCCACTGCGCAATTATGTATCACAAAATTAGCCAGTAACATGAAATTTTTGACCTTCACCAGTACGTCATCAACAATACCTACAGGTCATTGCACAGGCCTCTTTGCCATCTGTAACCTCATGCTAATAGGCCCGAGGTGTCCAAGTTTGGACTGTTTGTATATCTCCAGTGGCATAAGATTTATGCTAGTACCATTGTCACATAATGCCTTAGCAAAGTCCCTCATGCTAATAGTGCATGGTATGGTGAATGCAACTGGATCACCCTTCTTCTCAACTGGAAAGTATGAAATAATGGAGCTTACCCGATGGGTGAGCTATACATCCTCATCCTTCACAGACCTCTTCTTCTTAAGTAATTCTTTCAAATATTTTGCAAAATCAAGCATCTTCTAAAATGCATCAAGGAATGGGATGTTCATTGACAGCTGCTTCAATTGATCATAAAACTTTAGACATTTAGCATCCTCTATCTTTTCGACCAACCTTTGAGGGAAATGTGGAGGGTATTTGAATGTCTGCAAAATCTTTTTAATAGGTCCCTTTTTTGTCTCATTAACTTTTTTCACACTTAGAGCTTCACTTTCAACTACAGTATCTTCTTCAAGAACAACCTTTACTTCCTCTACCTGTTTGTCAATTAAATCATCATCTGCTATGGTAAAACCACTCTGGGTGGTGATGGCTATACACTGTAAGGTTTTACCCCTACCTTTTGGATTAGCAACGGTATCACTTGGAAGTTGACCCTTTAACTTTGGGTTCTGCTCTTATGACAAGTTTCTAAACTACTATTCTAGCTTCTGAATAGAAGTTGTGTGAGAACCTACCACCTTTGCTAGATTTTTCATTAAAGTGTCTGCTTTTTCTTAATTAGCAAGGATCCTCTCTAACATACTCTTCATTTTAGAGGGTCCTTGCTCCTGATGGTTTACCCTAGAAGGGATGTATGGATATCCACTCTTATGGTTAAAACCATTAGCATTATCACAGTTCCCTGGTGGTTGTTGTTGTAGTCTCCATTGGGTCTGTTGTCGTGGTCACCACTAAGCTTGTTGTTGTGGACTCCACTTATTCTGTTGTTGTGGTTTCCACTGATTCTGATTTCCATAGTCTTGCCCCTGATAAAACTTAACCAGTCACTGCTGGCCTCCGATATTAGTTATGAAATTAGCTTCCTTAGCCTATATGGCTTGTATCTCCAGATATCCCACTTCCACATGATTGAAACCAGGTGCTTGTTATAGAGGTATGATCTCTACCACATTCACCTTCTTGGTGTCATTCTCTGTCAGCCTCTATTTCAGCATATCAAGGCTCGTGACCAACTTTGTAATGGTTTCATCTCTCTCATGGTTGTCCTTAACTAGATTTTCCAAGGATGGAGGCATGTAACCTATATTAGACCCACTCGAGTGCCAAGATTGATTATGAGTTGTCAATATGTTCATAATTTGAGTCACTCTGGCCAACATCTTATCCATAGATCTCCCTTCTACAACATTATATTATTTGTAATTAATTGGGATATGGGGTTTAATCCAGTGTAAAATTTCTCCATCAAGATGTTGTCAAGAAAATCGTGCCCTGGTAATCTCTGGTGGTACTTCTTGAATCTTTCCCAGGCTTCGTACAACTGCTGCCCAGGAATTTGCTTGAAAAAGAAGATCGTGTCCCTACGCTCTGCTTTCTTGCTAGGTGGGAACCATTTCTTCATGAAAAATTTACCAACTTATTCCAAGTGTGGATTGAGTTGAGAGGCAGATTTTTAAGCCAGGTATGAGCTTCTCCCATCAATGAATATTTGAATAACCTCAACCAGAACACTTCATCCAACATATGGTTCTGCTTGTACGTCTGGAAAACATCGATGAAGTTTTTCAGATGTTTATGGGGATCATTATCGATGGAATTTTGGAAAAGGCCCTCAACCCTCAGTATTGTGCAAGCTTTCTGCTTGATATTCAATGTAGAAGCAACTAATCTAGGCAGCACAATAGCACTGGCATAGAGAAGTTCAGGGACATCCGAAGCAAACACATTCACATCATCATCATACACTGGATCCAAGTTAGCATTTGCATTGCCAGTTTGCTGATTATTCTCTTGATTCCTCTAATTTTGAGCATGATTGCCTACAGTCAATTCCAAAGATACCAAGTGTGAAGGAATAAGTAAGGGACACAAAGTAAAGCAAATATTACTTTACACAAATTTCAAAACTTCATTCCCCGGCAATGGTACAAAAATTATAATGCATTCAAATTACACCCTTTAAAAAAGTGTAAATGATCGCTGTCAAATATATTAACCTAACAACTAGGCTGGGGTCGAATCCCACAGGGAATATGGTGAGAAATATGATACTTAAAGTTTAAACGATCACTTCACTTTATGTTGAATCTTATCCCTTAACGATTGTATAATAAAGGATGTTTTCACTAAAGTAAGTGAAATATAAATTATTGAAATAATCAGAATTTAGTGTAAACTAGGATTACTTCACCACATAACAAAATAAATCTACAGGTTGTGAATATTGATATAGTTGTTCATAGGTTGAATTCGGGTGACCTTTGATCAATAAGTTACCAACTTTTATCTTTCGAAAAAAAATTGGTCTTTCCTTCACTTATTTTTCTAAATGAAATGAAGTGTGATACTCAAATAATCAAAATATAGGCTATGATTAATCCCTTGAGTTCTCATTCATTAACAAATTCCCATCTTAATAAACCCTTCTGGATACAAAGTAAGATTGAAAGGCGTTCAATTAACGTTTGCAACCACTAATCTTCAATAATACGATTGTTAATGAATCACCCATAACCTATTCACTCCTATGTGGATATTTTGGCCCTAAGATTCATCCATTGTGTGGATTTACAACCCCAAAAAAGAATTTAGTTACTCTTGCTAACAAAAAGAACAACATAATAAAAGAAAACATGCTTACAAATTGAATTAATAGTCAACCAAATGTCTCTTCACAAGTGTCAAGAAGTAGCGCTCAAAACTTGTTTAAAAACCCAAGGACAAAGTGTAGCGTAAAAACTAGCAAAATAATGTGTAAGAAATGTCGACTAAAAAGTGTGTCTGCAAATACCCTTCAAATCCTATTTATAGTCTAGTACAAACCAAGTCCTAATTGGTCTAGGAAAGGAAAACTTGTCATCCTACACAGAAGAGGAAATGATCCATTTTGGACCATAAAAGGCCATTACTACAACCATGATAACTTCTACTCAAGCTGGCGCACTGACTTCTGTAATGGTTCTCAAAGTGGTTCATTGTCCCTGAAAATGGTCCATTACAGCAGTTGTTGTAACTTCTATTTTTGTGTCATCTTCTGTTCTTGGTTGTTTGATTCAATGATCACGCGAACGGCTCAGAACTCTAGAAAATGATTTATAACAAGCTTCATTCTCAACACTTTACTTTCTTCTTGCATACTGAATCAATTTCCTTGAAACACAACCAAAGCACATAAATTTGCACAAAATATACTTGAAAACTACAAAACTTTTTCGTTAAAGAGAATCAAATATGCTGTGAAATCCTAGCACATCAACAAGTCATTTTGACTTACCGGGACTAATGATTCAGTTCTCGGGCAGTTCATTTGGGTTTTTATCCCATTTACCTATTTGAAACTCTTAAAGCTAGAAGAGTTGACATTGGTCAATATTTGGAGAAGACAGCCTCGGATGGAAATTCCGTCAGTGTTGTTAGCTTTGGAACATTAACTTTGGGCTAGTTGGACCTTTGGTTTTAGTCCCGAGGCTTTCAAACTCATTTTGGTCTATTGGTGTACTGACCCTTCAAGCATTCCCGCGTGTAAACTTTCTTTGTACTGTTAGAGCTTACTTGTAGCGGCCTGATAACGCTCAAGTAATACTCTCCATATGGAGGTGAAGGTGATCGTTAAGAAAAATAATATTTATAATTCCCGAAGGGAGTCGGAGTCGATTCCATAGAGAAATGGTAGAGTTTCCTAAAGGATTATCGTATATCAATCACTAATAGAGTCAATGTTCAAACAGTAATAAAAATAAAAAAAGGGGAAATCAGGGAATTGGGAAATCTATCACAATTCACAATTCAAGAAAAAACATAAAGTAAACACGAGTTTGTATCAAGAGAGAGGACGACTAGGGGATACTTTCGATAGAACTCAAACACGGGTCAAGGTACTTGCTCAATTACGTAAATTCTTTCTAAATAACATGGGTAGCATTGGTTTTAGGCATTAATGTTAATCTTTCGATCTCACATACATATATCCAATGATCTTTGTTCAACCACCATGGTTTTATCATCAACCAACCAACATAAGCTTGGGGAAGTCACACTATCTCTAGCTTATACTTTTAAATGGGTGTTTTCTGCGAATTAAGCTATTTCTAGCCTCAATCTAAATGGATTCCTAAGTACCCACTAGTGAATTTTCATAAAAAATGATAAACATTTTTCTCAAGCAAGAACACAATCAAGTAATTTCAATCAACGTTTGTAACCATTAATTTTAGAGTTAAAACATGAAGAATTTACTAGACCCATATCAATTCAACAGTTATAAACACAAATGAGCAAGACCCATACCCATTATTGAAGTACCCATCATACACATACTCCTATACAAGTAGACTTAGCTACTCATGCTAAAGGAATAAGAAGCAATACCAAGTGGGTAATTCAAATTCCCTTTCATTAATGGAAGAAGTTTCCAATATCCAAGCTCAATTTTACAAATCCAAGGTTGAAGATGGAGAGAATTGAGTGAAACCCTCTATCTTGTATTGGGAGATAAAACTTGTTCAAAAATATTTCAAAAACTAAAAACTATTCAAAACTATCAAAAACTATGCCTAAATTGGGTTTTAGAAGGTTCCCAAATCACCACATAAAAGTGGACAAAAATTCCCCTCGGGAGCTGTGTGCCGCAATATGCATTTCACACATCTTGTTATGCGCGTCGCACAACTTTACCATAGCAGACCAGTGACTCCAGCCGATCTTTAGGTGTTGTGCAAAGTGCGGTGTGGACCACACTAGGCAGAGTGTATGTCACAAAGCGGCTGCACCCCTTAGCAGATTTTTCTTCTTCTTTTGAGCTTCATGCGGAGGTAGGTGCGGAATACACCAAGCATTATGCGTGTCACACGACGGCTGCACCTTACAGCAGAATCTTCATCTCACTTGATCACTTTACACCTCAACTCCTTTTGAGATCTTTTTGGTCCAATTCCTTGTTTTCTACTTTTGATCAAGAGTATATGCATTCATATTAATAAAGGCCATAAGAACCTCTAAATCTTATCAAAACTTACTAATAATTCATGATTAAAGGTTCAATAAGTTGGTAGATTACGAACTTATAAAACCCCCAAACTTGAACTATTGCTTGTCCTCAAGCAAGATACTCACAAGGTAAGGAATGAATTATGCTCTAAAACTTAATCAAGGAACAAAAGATTAATTTATTCTAAGACTAAGAAAAATAATAATTAAAAGACTCAAAGAAAAGTTTCAACTATCATGCTTATCTAAATTTGGACCACCACATTCTCAAGGCAAGTGCTTATCTTAAAACTTTCATCAAAAGGACTTCATTTCACATTCAAATCAAGGGAATTCATCATTCAAAATAAGATATTAAGCTTGTCAAGTCATTGGCATGGACCATCAAGGTTTTCCTCGAGATTCGTTACACAACTTGTCTCATTCATTCCTCTTAATTGAAATAGAGACTTTATGCTTCGATCGAGTGCATGATGTCACTCACCACAAGAGAAAATCCCACTCGCAATCATGTAATTCATAATACAAGGGATTATAAGAGAACCATGAAGACTCTCACTCTCTCAAGAAAGTTCGAGTGTACACATTTTTAACCATAGGCTTTCCCTTCATGTAAATCGCCACTAATGTAGAGTGACCAAGCTCGAAATCACTAAGGACTTGCAGGTCACGATATTCACTAGGGCTAAGGTGAGGTTTTCATTTGGATCAAGTAACTACACCTTCTTAATGCTTTTTGTTATCATTTCTAACACTGCTCACATTTTGAAACTTTGATTTAACCTTATTTCTCCCTCACACAACACAAACTTCTCCCTTCAATATTGATCATACAACCTCCTTATATCACATTTACTTGGTAGCACCAATTCTTTTTAAAATCATTTTGCTCATTGTAATTGGTCTTTTGGACCAATATTTACTTCAATCATAAGGTCCTACTATGCACTTGAAGTACATTCCTTTTCTTCTCCAGATTGAGTACATACACCCCCAAACTTAGGCATTTTCCTATGTTATCATTTCAATTTCTCCCCAAAACTTAGGCTTTTAGCCTACATTTCACTTTTGAGTCACTAGGGAGGGTGGGTGCAAGAATAGATGTTCCAAAAAGGGTAAATGTGTTAATAAGGTGCCAAAGAAAGGTCACACGCTCAAAGGGGTTCACTATAATAGATGTTAAGGGAAGTCATTTGGGTGCAGTGGCTATTCAAAAAGGGCCTAAGATCATTTTCTAGGCTCTGTCACATCTATGATTTCATCTTAAATCATAATCGGGGGAAATTCGAGATGACACGCATGTACAAGAATCAAACCTCACCACACAAGGCATCACATCACAAGAACCTTCAACATTAGTCTCAAAATCAATTGGGATAAATGACTTTTGACAAGCTATTTCGAGTTCATTACACACTCATTTGTGAATCGATCCAGCCAAACCAAGAGTGTGCAAGTCATGACAAGAGAATGCTTTCCTCAAAATTCATTTTCCCACTTTCCTCAATTTTCAAAAACTTCTTGCCAAGAAAATTTTCGGTGGGTCCATTTTGGAACAAGCAAAGCACAGACTCAATTTATAACTCAAACTTGGAATTTTCTCTTAAGAAAGTTTTCTCTCAATCTATCATAGGGAAACACCAACCCAGTTCAATACAAAAACAAAAGAAAAAGAAACATAAAGAAAACATTTTGCTCCTTGGGAAAGAACCGTGGTATTAAGAAAACCCTCAGAGTTTATTGCTACCCTACTATTAATAAGGCGACTACAAATTTAAGTTAAGCACCCCAAACATAAATGGAACATTGTCCTCAATGACATAAGAGCTCAGGGAGAAGAGATTACTCCCTGGGGTGATGTGTTAAGCGCACACGGGGTAGTGCAAAATGACATAGCTATAGCATGGTGGGATAAACTTTTGAAGAATTGCCAGTGTTATGGTTGGAAGTGCGATACAGTGTGTGACATGCACAGTGGGTGATGCTGTTCACACACCAATCGCATGCCTAGATACCAAAATTATCAATTATTTACAATATTCTATCTCCGACATGTGAACTGCCATGCGATACGTACAATGTAATGTGCGATGGCATAACGCGGCGCATGTGGCCTCGAATGTGGTAAGGTGAATCTGTTGTGAAGGGCGATGGCCCATATGATACACACTCCTTAATGTGCAGCTCACCTGTTCTGCGCCTGAGGTTGCTTGATGTCTATTCAACATTTCAACACCCCTAGCATGGTTCCTACCTACAAACTTAATGAAAACAACACACGAAGTAACACCAAAAAGAAAAATACAAAAAGTAAAGGTGAATGCGTAGGTTGCCTCCCAAGAAGCACTTGCTTTAACATCATAGCTCAATGATGGTACCTCCCACTCATGGCTCATCGAGGTAAATGGCTTCTATGATTCTGACTTCTTCAGGTATGCCTAAATACTTCTTCAGTTGTTGCCTATTCACTTTAAAGGTTGAGCCATTTTCAGCTTCTAGATCTATTGCTCCATTTGCGAATACTTGAAACACTTTGAAGGGGCCAGACCATTTGGATTTTAATTTCCTTGGAAAAAGTCAGAGCGTAGAGTTAAACAAAAGCACCAAATCTCCTAGAGAGAACTCATGCTTGAGCATTTATTGATCATGGTAGTATTTCATGCGGGCCTTGTAGAGTGAGACACTTTCATAAGCTCACATCCAAACTCATCTACCTCATTAAGGCCCTCAACTCTCGCTTGAGTAGCTTTTTACCAGTACAAATTTAGATTTTTCAAAGCCCACAATGCTTTATGTTCTTGCTCTATTGGTAGCTGACACGATTTCCTGAAGACCATTTGGTAAGGAGATATTCCAATTAGAGTCTTGTAGACTGTCCTATGGGCCTATAGTGCATTGTCCAACTTCTGAGCCCAATCCATTATGTTGATGTTTACTGATTTTGCAAGAATTGCCTTTATTTCCCTATTGGACACTTTAACTTGCCTGTTTGTTTATGGATTGTAAGGGGTAGCTACTTTATGCTTGACGCCATACTTTTCAAGTATAGCACTAAATAATTTATTGCAAAAATGGGATCCCCCATAACTAATGATGGCACCGGGGGTGCCAAATCGAGCAAATATATGCTTTTTGAGAAATGATGTGACGCTATTTCCTTTATTATTTGGTAGCGCCATAACTTCTGCCCACTTAGACACGTAGTCGACAACCAAAAGAATGAACTTCTTCCCACATGAACTCCCAAATGGCCTCATAAAGTCGATTCCCCAAACATCGAATAACTCAATTTCAATGATTGGCGTCAGTGGGAGTTTTTGGCATCAAGACACCCTCCCTTCGCGTTGACATTTGTCACATTCCTTCACTAAATCATTGGAATCTTGAAAAAGTGTTGGCCAATAAAACCCACTTTGCAATACCTTTAATGTCGTTTGCACACCCCCATGATGACCATCGACGGGTGAAGAACGGCAAGCCTTAAGGATGGGCATCATTTTGATCTTGAGTATAGACCTCCGGATTATGCCATCAGCACAAACCCAAAAGAGGTAGGGTTACTCCCAGAAAAACTTCCAAACATCATGAATAAATTTCTTTTTCTTGTGTGACGTCAAACCATTCGGTAATAACTCACTTGCTAAGAAGTTTGCGAAGTTAGCAAACCATGGTGTAAGATTATGCGAGGCTGCGAAAATGTGTTGGTCGAGGAAAAATCATTTATCTCAAGTTCCCCCAGGGTCCTTCCTTCTTCTTCTAATCTCGATAAGTGATCCGCCACTTAATTATCATATCCCTTTTGATCTTTTACTTCAAAATCAAATTCTTGGACTAATAAGACCCAATGAATTAGCTGGGGATTGGCGTCTTTCTTTATCATCAAGTACCTGATTGCTGCATGGTCCGTATGCACAAAAATCTTGATCCCCAAAAGGTATGCCTGGAACTTTTCAAAGGTAAATACCACAGCCAACAACTCTTGCTCCGTTACAATGTAATTTATTTGGGTTGTATTCAATGTTTTGCTTGCATAATGGATTGGGTGGAAGTCTTCTTTCGCTGAACAAGTACAACCCCACAAGCCACACCACTGGCATCGCACATAAGCTCAAATGGCTTTGACCAATCTGGTGCGATAATGATAGGGATTGATGTCAAATTCTCTTTCAAAGTGAGGAATGCCATCATGTACAAACTATTGAAGTTGAACTTGGCTTCTTTTTTAAGAAACTTACACAAGAGATAAGCCACCTTCGAAAAATCCCTTATGAAGCGCCTATAAAACCCGGTATGGCCTGGGAAACTCCTTATTCCTTTTACAGTCTTCAGAGGGGGTAGCTTCGAGATGAACTCAATTTTTTCTTGGTCAACTTCAAGTCCTTTTTTGGATATTTTGTGACCCAATACTATTCCCTCTTTCACCATAAAATGGAACTTTTCCCAGTTCTGAACTAAGTTTTTTTCCTTGAATCATTTGAGTACTTCTTCTAAATGCACCACGCAGTCATCAAACTCGTCCCTAACTACAGAAAATCATCCATAAATATCTTCACAGTGTCTTCAACTATTTTGGAGAAAATAGACATCATACATCATTGGAACGTGGCTGGGGAATTGCACAAAATAAAAGGCATCATTTTAAACGCAAAAGTCCCATAAGGGCATGTGAAAGTTGTCTTCTCCCTATCTTCTGGAGAAATAGAGATTTGATTGTATCCGAAATATCCATCAAGGAAACAATAAAATCCAGGCCTACCAATCTATCAAGCATTTGGTCCATGAAAAGAAGGGGGATCATACCCAAGGGAATAATGTAGTCGCGATCGAGCTAATAAAGAGTCCAAGCAACTTATTGAAGTTCAAATAAAAAAGGGAAAAGATATCAAAAAGGGGAGTTTTAGACTAAAACTAAAAGATAAAGAAAATCAAATAAAAGATAGAGTGATCAATGGCTTTCACCTTGCTTTCACCAAGCAAGGATAACAAGGGAGATATGGGCTTGGGAATTCAAATCCACAAGACTTGCACCCGATTGACACTTAGGTAGTCTTGGTCATAATTGTGGAATGCTATCTCTCGATCAACATCCATATTTCTGATGATTTTGGTTAGAACATCATTCAGTGCAATAAACAAGCAACCAATTAACTTGGGGAGGTCTTCCTATTCCTAGCCCAGACCCTTAAATGGGAGATTCCATGATAGGAGCTATTCCTAGCCTCCAATCTAGATGGATTCCCAAGTACCCACTATCAGATTTTCCCTAATTTAGGGAAATTCTCTCCCTAGCAATGACCCAAATCAGAAAGCTAAGTCAATTTTTGCAACCATTGACCATAAATTCAAGCAATGGAAGATTCAAGTGACCCAAATAATCAAACAAGAACAAAATCTAGATTTAGAATCAAATACCCAAACAAGTATTATCTCTAATACAAACCCAAAATCTCAAGTCAACAATACATCAATAAAATAGCAATTAAGAACAAGAGTTGAACAATGGAAACTAAATATATTACAATAAATTCCTCCAAATCTTCACTCCTATGGTGTTGGTTGATGAACCTTGCTCCCAAGATTGCTCAAAAGTTGTGAAAATAGCCAAATATGTGTCCCAAAAAGGCTTAGGAGTCTTTTGTATCAATTGGGGTTTCCATAAGGGTGAAATGTCATTTCTGCCCATTTTCACGTTCAGGTACAGTGAAGCACTATCGCGCTAATGCAGCGCCGTCGCGCTCAAGGAGCTCACACTAGTCAGCGCCATCGTGTTGCTTTGGCACGATCGCGCCCTTGTCTTTGACTGGCATTGACCATTTCTTTCTGCAGCGCTATCGCATTGTCCCAGCGCCATCGTGCTTAAGCTAGTCCTATGCCATCAGTACTATTGCCGCTCATGCAGCGCTATTGCGCTGAGTTACCCAGAATTTCAGAATTTCCTCCAATGTGACTTGTTTTCATCCGATTTCGCACCTATCACTTCTAAAACATAGAAACCTGTAAAATAGAAGAAATCTGTGTCAAATGCACTAGTTATTTACTCTAAACTAGTAAAAGTATAAGATTTAAGGGTAAATAAGTAGGTAGAATACCAACTTATAAAATCCCCAAACTTGAACTATTGCTTGTCCTCTAGCAACTTAAAAATTCTAACTCAAGAGGCATACAACACAAGTGCAAATGACAATACCACAAGCCAATGGAACCTATTTTAAGCACCAAGCATGACTTCGGTTGGTACTAATGATTAGTCAATCATATGCAAACTTAATCTAAGCATTCCCCTTCATTCAAAACACAATTCAAAGATGCAATGGACTATAGGGAAACTAAGTGACAACAATCAATCCTCAAGATGTGACTCTAACCACTATCTTACCAAACATGCTCCTTGACTCATTTTTCGGAGTTTATCAACGTCACCAAATATCCTAATTTGTATGCCCTCACAAGAATAAACGTCCCAAAAACACATTATATACAAAAATAATCACAAGGGACAAATACAAACACTCACACTCACAAGGAAGTTCAAGTGCACACATGTCGAACCATAGGCTTGCCCTTCATGTAAATCTCCACTAATGTAAGGTAGCCAAGCTTGGAATTACAAAGGACTTGCGGGTTATGATGTTGGCTAGAGTTAGGTGAGGATCACATTTGGTTCAAGTGACTACACCTCCCTAATGCTCTTTGCTCTCATATCGAACACCGCTCACATTTTCAATTTCATCTTAACCTTATTTCCCCCTAACACAACCCAAGATTTCTCCTTTTTAACTCATGATCATTCACACCTTATATCACCTTCACTTGGTAGCACCAATTTTTGCTTTTCAATTTGCTCATCAGATTGATATTTTGGAGTAATTTCCAATTTGAAATTAAGGTTCTACATTGCACTTGAAGTTCACTTCCTTTCTTCTCCTCATTTAGTCATGTGCACCCTAAACTTAGGCATTTGACTATGTTGTCTTTTGTTCCACCACAAACTTAGTCTTTTAGCCTACTTTTCATTTTCAAGCTATTAGGGAGGATGGGTGCCAAAATAAAGGTTCCAAAAAAAATCAAGGTGTTGACAAGGTGCCAAAGACCGGTCACAAGCTCAAAGGGGTTCACTAAGATTTGATGTCATTGGAAAGTCATTTGGGTGAAGTGGCTATCAAAAAGGGCCTAAGGTCATCTTCAAAGCTCAGTCACACCAAGAATTTCGCCTTGAATCACATTCGGGGCAAGTTCTAGACGACACTTATGCACAAGAATTATTCAACTAAACCTCACCACACATGACATGTAAATTATTCAAGAAGGATCAATTTTAACTTCTTAAGCAAGAACAAGTAGGAGCCACATTTTCATTAACAACGCTAATGAGTTAAGAGTCACAAAAAGATCAAAAGAGTTGTCACAAAATCACTCTTTTTCATGCATTTTTCACAAAAAATCTCGGAGGGGTATGCATATTTTGATTTTCATGCAAGACTAACTCCATTAGTACCAAAAAAGTCACGATACACAATAATCTCACAAGATGATGAGTCGCCCTTAAGAATGATGTCACCCAATCTATCATAGGGCCAAATCATCACTCTAGATCGATATGGGCACTCAGAATTCACCAATGTATACACCCCAAGATTCATGCAATTTCATCTAGCCTAACGGGTACTCAAACTTCCCCTGGCTCCACACACCTAATAAAGTGATGGTTTACCTTAAGAATGTCGTCACTCAATCTATCATTGGGAACCATCACTCAAACCAACTACAAACAAAATTAAAGAAGCTAAGAAAATGGAATAAAAAAAAATGAATAATCCAACAAAGTTTCAACAAACAAGCCCGGCGAGGGCGCAATATCCAAAATAGAATGAAACAAGCCTGACGAGGGTGCAATATCCAAAACAAGCCCGACAAGGTGATAAGTCGGTAATTTACCAACTTATTGAGCTTCTAATATTATGCTTTTTCTAGTATGAAATGGATAAATAGTGTAATTTGACACAAATTTCTTCTATTTTGCAGATTTCTGTGTTCTAGAAGTGTTCGAGAAAGATTCAAGTGAAAACAAGTCAAATGGAGCAAAAGAGGAGTTGCTGGACACTAGCATCAAATTGGTCATCGCAATCACAAAGACAGAGCCACAAGATCGCGAAGTGCTGGTAGAAAGTTAAAGTATCGACACCGCGGTGGTGGTTTACGCGATCGCAATGCAAGAAATTATAGAGCTTTGCGATCGCGAAAGTCATGTACACGATCGCAACTAAGGATTCATCAACTGCAGGACAGATTTGAAAAATCCCATTTTTGGAAACCCCAATTCATATAAAACACTTTCAAGCCATCTTCGAACACATCTTTGGCTATTTTCACAACTTTTGGCAAGCTTGGAGAGGAAGTTCATCAACCAACACCATAGAAGTGAAGATTTGGATGCTTTGTATTGTAAAATCTTAAGTTCCATTCTTTAACTCTTATTCTTAATTGCTATTTTATTGGTGTATTTTTGACTTGAGATTTTGGGTTTGTATTAGAGATAATACTTGTTGGGTTATTGAATTCATATATAGATTTTGTTCTTGTTTGATTATTTGGGTCTATTGAATCCACCATTGCTTGAATTTATAGTCAATGGTTGCAAACATTGACTTAGCTTTCTAATTTGGGTTTTTGCTCAAGAGAGAAATTCTTGAATTTGGGAAGATTCATTAGTGGAGATTTGGGGTTTCCACTCTAGATCAAGGCTAGACATAGCTTGGTTGCCGGAAACTCCCATCTAAGAGTTGGGGTTAGAGATAACCCAACTCACCCAAGTTATTTGGCTGGTTTATTGCTTACTCATGTTAGTTCGATAGAAAATACATGAGATATATGCTCGATTGGTCAAAAGACAGTTAGGGATACCTTTAGTCAAGACTACCTAGGTGTCAACCGTATGCAAGTCTTATGAATTGAATTCCCATTCCCAATTCTCCCTTGTTATCCTTGCTTGGCAAAATTAGGGTGAAAGCTATTGATCAACCTATATTTTATTTTATTTTCTTTATCTTTTAGTTTTAGTCTAAAACCCACTTTTAGATATCCTTTTTCCCTTTTCGTTAATTGAACTTTAATAAGTTGCTTTTATTCTTTATTAGCTCGATCGCAACTACATTGTTCCCTTGGGTATGACCCTGACATCCATTGGGAATTATAAATTTTGTTTTGACTATACGATCACAGTGGCCTCCTTAATTGGAGAGCACGATTTGAGCATTTATCAAAACTAGCGCTGTTGCCTTGGAACAATTTGGCGTATTGTGTTAGTTTAAAATTTGAGTTTACTTACTCTAGTTCAATTTTGTGACTAGGTTTTTTTTGTTTATTTTCATTGTGTTGAATGATGCCATAAATCTTATAGTGAGGTTGTTATGAATGAGGCAAACTTGAATGTGGAGATGCCTAAATCCCACTTCAACCTTTGTTCGACCTTAAGTTTGATTCAATGGACGAAAGTCAAAGTAATCAAGCTTTTGGAAGACCTTGGAAGGAGGGTGGAGGAAGGTCTATCCGTTTTGTGTTTTTCGTGGAAAGAAGGTAAAGTGTCCTCCCTCACTTGAAGGCTAAAAAGTATGACATTCAAAATCAAGAGAATGGCCTTCTCATGCTAAAACCTTCACCCCGGGAGTTCCACCAAAAATTCAATTCATGTTTGGGTCAAAGGTTCAAATCTTCCAAGTGGAAATCTCGATGGTGAGGTAGCCGGCGTCGCGTCATGAAGTTAAATTGTGCTCTTGATGGGAGGCAACCCATCATTTTTATGCTTTACTTCACTTTTTGTTTCTTTTTGGTGTGTTCTAGGTGCCCACAGAAATGAGAAGAGGAACCAAGTGTTGAGAAGAACCAAAAATACCTCTGAAAAGCGTGCTTTTTGCACCTGGAAGAGTGCCCGTTGCACATGCCATTGCACAAGAAACTAGTGATCTGATAAAAAACATTGGCATGTGTGAACATGGTGCATTTTTCACCTCACAAACTGCCCATCGCACATCGTATCACACATCGCGGGCAGAATGTTGAAGAAAAGTGAAAAATCTGGTCAGACCAGTCTTCTTCGCGAACGCGGAAGACTGGCTGCGAACGCGAAGACCAAGTTACATCATGCCTTCGCCAACACATGGACCAGCCGCAAATACGAAGGCCAGTTAAATTTCAAACCTTCGCGAATGCGCTGGAACACCGCGAACGCGAATCTTCCAGACAGTTCAGGTAAAGTTTAAAACATTCAAAAATCAGAAGGATCCAAACATTTTCTTCTCAAAACAAAGGTGCTCTCTCTCCTTTTGGCACACAATAAATTCCATCAAGTTCTTCCATCTCATCGCTAATTGCAACTCATCAGGTATAAACACCAACCCTTCTCATTATGGTGCCTTTGTCAAGCTTGTTTTATTTGGTTTTATGCCCCTGTCGGGCTTTGGTGTTGTTGTGGAAGAAGTTCATGGTTTAGTTATTTTTAGTTTTCTTTACTTTGTAGCTTCTTTTGTTATTTTGTAGTTGAGATGTTGGTTGTTATGGGCCAGGGGAAGTCTGAGTACCCGTTAGGATAGATAGAACTTATTGGGGGATATTTGTTCTGCAAATGACGGGGTACGAACAGCAGGAGCTTCGCACAGGCCCACTGTTAGGCCTGTGCGTTGCACGTGTGACACGCACTTTGTCATGTGCGAATCGCATATGCCCGTAGTGTGATGTTTATGTTGATACACCTTATGTATCCATACCGATTTAGATAGATGAATTGGCCAAATTATAGACTGAGTGACGACATTATTAAGGGCAAATCATCATCTTTTGAAGTTTTGGTTGCAAATTGACTTGTTTGGTACCAATGAAGTAGTCTTGTATTCTAAGTAAAATAAGCATACCCTTCCAAAATTTTGTAAAAAATGCATGGCAAAGAGTGAGTGTGTGACAATTCTTTTAATCTTTTTGTGACTAAGACTCATTAGTGGTGATAAGGTAAAATAGCTCATCCTTGTTCTTGTTTAGGAAGTTAAAAATTGATCCTCCTTGAATGATTCACATGCCATGTGTGGTGAGGTTTAGTTGAATAATTCTCGTGCATGTGTGTCATCTAGAACTTGCCCCAAATATGATTTAAGGTGAAATTCCAGGTGTAACCGAGATTGGAATATGACCTTAGGCCCTTTTTGATAGCCACTTCACCCAAATGACTTCCCAATGACATCAGATCCTAGTGAACCCCTTTGAGCTTGTGACCATTCTTTGTCACCTTGTCAATACCTTGACCTTTTTTGAACCTCCATATTGGCACCCATCCTCCCTAATTGATTGAAAATGAAATGTAGGCTAAAAGCCTAAGTTTGGGGGGGGGGGAAGCAAAAGATAACATAGGAAAATGCCTAAGTTTGGGGGTGCATGTAATCAAATGAGGAGAAGAAAAGGAATGCACTTCAAGTGCAAGGTAGCACCTTACATCAAAAACTGAAAATTGCTCTAAAAGATCAATCTAACGAGCAAATTGAAAAGAAAAAATTGGTGCTACCAAGTGAAGGTGATATAAGGTGTGAGTGTAGCCACTTGAACCAAATGATAGCCTCACCTTAGCCCTAGCCAACATCGTAACCCGCAAGTCCTTGGTGATTTCGAGCTTGGCTACCCTACATTAGTGGCAATCTACATGACGGTCAAGCCTATGGCTCGACATGTGTGCACTTGAACTTCCTTGTGAGTGTGAGTGTTTGTATTTGTCCCTTGTGATTGACTTTGCACATAGTGTGTTTTTAGGACTTTCGTTCTTGTGAGGGCATGTGAATTAGGATAGTTGGTGACATTGATAAACTCCAAAAATGAGTCAAATGAGCATGTTTTGGTAACCTAGTGGTTGGAGTCACATCTTGAGGATTGGTTGTTATCACTTGCTTGTTCTTATTATGCCTTTGCATAATGAGTTTGTTTTCTTAATCGAAGGAAATTCTTAGAGTAATTTAGCATCTGATTGACTAATCATTAGTACCAACCGAAGTCATGTTTGGTGCTTGAAATGTGTTTTCCTTGGCTTGTGGTATTGTCATTTGCACTTGTGTTGTGTGCCTCTTGAGTTAAATTTTTTAAGTTTATTGAGGACAATAAATATTTCAAGGTTTGGGGTTTGATAAGTCGGTAATTTACCAACTTATTGAGCTTCTAATCTTATGCTTTTGCTAGTATGAAATGGATAAATAGTGCAATTTGACACGAATTTCTTCTATTTGGCAGATTTCTGTGTTCTAAAAGTGTTCGAGAAATATTCAAGTGAAAACAAGTCAAATGGAGCAAAAAGAGGAGCTGCTGGACACTGGCATCAAATTAGTCATCGCAATCACGAAGACAGAGGCATGCAATCGTGAAGTGCTAGTAGAAACTCAATGCATCACGACCGTGATAGTGGTTCATGCGATCGCGATGCAGGAAAATATAGAGCTTTGCGATCGCAGAAGTCATGTACGCGATCGCGACTAAGGATTCATCAGTTGCGGGATAGATTTGGAAATTCCTATTTTTGGAAACCCCAATTCACATAAAACACTTTCAAGCCATCTTGGAACACATCTTTGGCTATTTTCACAACTTTTGGCAAGCTTGGAGAGGAAGTTCATCAACTAACACCATAGGAGTGAAGATTTGGATGCTTTGTATTGTAAAATCTTAAGTTCCATTCTTCAACTCTTGTTCTTAATTGCTATTTTATTGGTGTATTGTTGACTTGAGATTTTGGGTTTGTATTAGAGATAATACTTGTTGGGTTATTGAATTCATATATAGATTTTGTTCTTGTTTGATTATTTGAGTCTAATGAATCCTCCATTGCTTGAATTTCTAGTCAACGGTTGCAAACATTGACTTAGCTTTCTAATTTGGGGTCTTGCTCGAAAGAGAAATTCTCGAATTCGGGAAGATTCATTAGTGGGGATTTGGGGTTTCCACTTTAGATCAAGGCTAAACATAGCTTGGTTGCCGAAAACTCCCATCTAAAAGTTGGGGTTAGAGATAACCCAACTCACCCAAGTTATTTGGCTGGTTTATTGCTTACTCGTATTATTTTGAGAGAAAATACATGAGATATATGCTCGATTGTTCGAGAGACAGTTAGGCATACCTTTAGCCATAACTACCTAGGAGTCAATAGGGTGCAAGTATTGTGAATTAAATTCCCATTCCCAATTCTCCCTTGTTATCCTTTCTTGGCGAAAGCTGGGTGAAAGCCATTGATCAACCTATCTTTTATTTGTTTTTTTTTATCTTTTAGTTTTAGCCTAAAACCCCTTTTTAGATATCCTTTTCCCCTTTTCGTTAATTGAACTTTAATAAGTTGCTTTTATTATTTATTAGCTTGATCGCGACTACAATGTTCCCTTTGGTACGACCCCGACATCCATTAGGAATTATAAATTTTGTTTTGACTACGCGATTGTCATGGCCTCCTTAATTGGAGAGTACAATTTGAGCATTTATCACAAGGGCACAAAACAAATATCAAAATCTGACATAACCACAACCCAAATGTTGCCACCCCCAACTAAAATCTACTGCAATGCCCTCAGTGCATAAATCCAAAATGAAATTCAGAGAAAGTAGTATGAGGGGCTCCCTGAGATGTAGGTAGAGACGGCTTGCTGGAGCACCACCCTCACCGTGGGTCATGGAGTCATCATTTTCATGATCCTCGGTATCTGAACCTCCACAAAAGCTCTTTATACTTTTCCACATCCTCTTAAGTAATTTATCTCTTGCTCTGTCCTTTTTCTTCTGATCCTCGAGGAAGTCACTCATTTCTTTCATTTTCTTCTCTTGTTCATCAAACTTCTTTTCCAACCTCTGCTTACTCTCCTCAATCTTCTTCTGACAATCAACCACATCATTCAATATTTCAATCTGTGTCTCAGGTGGTCCCGAAGGAATGCTAGTGGCCAATGCACTAATGGATTCCTGAACTATGGATATCTGAGTGGAGAGGTGCTGGAATGTTCTAGGCATGGGTGGAGGTGCCTGGGTGGAAGTAGTGGCACAAGGAGAGGGCTGGGGTGCCCACTGTGGCTCCTGAAGTCGAACCATCATCCATTTTCCTCTTTTTGAGCGCATTTTCGAGGCTTGCCTTCTTCAAAGGATGAATAGGAATCTTCAGATCAGTCCAAATATCTTCCAGAGCATTCAAATCAACTCCCGCTGCCTGACATAGCTCAATAATCAGTGAAGGGAAGAACAAACTCCCACTGCTACCCTTGACACAGTTCTTTCTCTCCCAGAGTATCAGTCGCCCCACATTAACCTGAACTTCATCAATCATTGCCGCTACATTCACTGCTCTGTATACAGGAACCTCACTCTCATTCTGAATCGGCTGCACCCTGCTGTATATGATGGATAACCAAATCCTTGCCTCTGCAGTGAAGTCATGAGAGTAGATTTTTGTTTCAAACATATCCCATTTGGACTCCACTCCGGGACAGACCTAGGAAGCAATCCAAGGTCTGCCTATAGCTCTCTTATCCCCCAGAAGTGTAGTGTCATGATCCTTAAGCCCATACTATCTATTGATCTCCTCGGCTCCAAACCTGAATGTCCTTCCCTGGACAGTTATCACCGGGTCCTTGAAGTTTACGGTCGATGCATTGGCATAAAATTCTCGAATAACAGTTTCATTGGCCCTACATGGTGGAGCTATGAAACAGTTCCACTTTGCTCTATGAAATCGGGCATAAAATTCAGGCAAGGCTTCCTCTACCCCTTCTATTGCAATGCCCCTTTTAGGGACCACCTTCTTGGACAAGTCAGCACCATATCGCTCCTCACAAGCCGCTGACATGAACTTTGTGTGATCATACTCCTCCTCCAAAATTTAATCCACTTGGCTTTCCGCATATGATGTACTAGTACTCATTTTTCAATCCAAAGTACCTACAAAGATCATTTGCAAGGTGAGATTATGGGCAAATCATGTAACATAATGGAAAACCAGTGTTTTAAGCAAGAGAAGTTCGTTAGAAAGCAATGTAGTAGCTCTGGACAGAGCTACTATTTTTCTGCCAGCTATAGTTTTTCAGCGCCATCGGCGCTCCAAAGGCGTTATCGCACTAAGTCCCTTGTGGTCCTTGAGTGCTATCGCGTAAGAGGGGCGCGATCGCGCCATTGCCTCAACCCATAAGTAGTGCAATTACGTTGGGTTAGCGCGATTGCACTATGCAACTGGCAGTAGACTTCTTCGACCAAACAACCTCCATTACGACAATTTCACAACCAGATCATGGATTTATTCCATTCAGAGGGTATTTCTCAACACTAAGCACCACAACAACATACTTTCTTGCTCTATTTCATGGATTCCATCAACAACATAATTTTTGGATCATAAAAAAAAATTCATAACAATGGAGGAACTCTTGGGTACTCAAGACTTTCCCAAATTTTGGCTCAACTCCACTTGTTTAACCCATAACTTCATACGAATAACCATAAAGTAGAGGAAGGGATAGAGACATACCTTGATGGATGATTTTTGTGATCAACAAAGAAGAGAAAAGAGGAGGCAACTTGTGCTTATAGTTCCAACTAAACCCCGGTACTTGTGTTCATGATTTAGGCGTTTAGCATCTCGGGGGAGTACTGAGGAGGAGAGAAATTACCTGTTGAACTTGTAGGGGATGTGGAGAACTGAAAAGATTCTTGTTTTTAATTTACTTCACTGATGTTCGCTTAAGTGCGATCATGGTAGAGGGGCGTAATTGTGCTACACTGTGAACTTTTTCTCTGTGCCATCGGCGCTGCCTCAGCGCGATCGTGCTGAGCAGTTTTCCTGAAAGTTTTTAGCAGTTTACTGATTTAACGTGCAATGGCTGGTGCGACGGGCACTTTGTGAGGTGCAAAATGCACCCACTTCTCATGTTCCAGCCACTATTTAGCATTTCACTATTTTGGGATACGATGGCTGGTGAGACGGGCATATTTCTAGGTGTGAAATGCACCCATTTCGCACATTTTGACCTTTTTGGCAGCCTTATTATCTTGGGGTGCATTTGCATGTGCTATGCGCACACTTAGATGTGTGTTCGCTTCCCATTTAGCATGTCATTTTGGCACCCTTTTTGTTCCTTGGTTGGATTTTTATGAGGCCTCCACTTCTCAACCTGCCCAAAAAACTTCAAAAAGACTTGAAACTTTATGGATTAGTCAATAATCTACAACTAAGCTACTCTAATAAAGAAAAGAAATTGTAAAACTTCAAATTTTGAAACGATGGGTTGCCTCCCATCAAGCGCACATTTTAATATCGCAGCGCGATGCAAGCTGCCTCAGCCTTTGGATCTCCATTTGGAGGATTTGAACCTTCGACCCAAATATGAAACAAATTTCCAGTGGCACTCCCGGGGTGAAGGTTTTAGCATGAGAAGGTCATTCTCTTGATTTCGCATGCGGCACCTTTTAGTCTTCAAGTGAGGAAGGACGCTTTGACTTCGTTCCATGAAAAAATCAAAATTGGATACACCTTCATCCACCCTCCTTCCAAGGTCTTCCAAAAGCTTGATTACTTTGACTTTCATCCATTGAATCAAACTTAAGGTCAAACAAAGATTGAAGTGGTATTTGTGCGTCTCCAACTTCAAGTTCGACTCATTCAGAACATCCTCACTATGAGATGCCATGGCATCATTCAACACAATGAAAATAAACAAAACAAAAACAACTATTCATAAAATCGAACTAAAGTAAGGAAACTCAAATTCTAAACTAACTCAATACGCTAAATTGCTCCCCGGCAACGGCGCCATTTTTGATGAACGCTTAAATCATGCTCTCCAATTAGGAGGTCACGATGATCGCGTAGTCAAAACAAAATTTATAATTCCCAATGAATGTTGGGGCCGTACCCAAGGGAACAATGTAGTCACGATCGAGCTAATAAATTGTCCAAGCAACTTATTGAATTTCAAATAACAAAAAGGGAAAAGATATCAAAAAGGGGGGTTTTAGACTAAAACTAAAAGATAAAGAAAACCAAATAAAAGATAGAGTGATCAATGGATTTCACCTTGCTTTCACCAAGCAAGGATAACAAGGGAGATATGGGCTTGGGAATTCAAATTCACAAGACTTGCACCCGATTGACACTTTGGTAGTCTTGGTCATAATTGTGGAATGCTATCCCTCGATCAACATCCACATTTCCGATGATTTCGGTTAGAACATCATTCGGTGCAATAAACAAGCAACCAATTAACTTGGGGAGGTTGTCCTATTCCTAGCCCAGACCCTTAAATGGGAGATTCCATGATAGGAGCTATTCCTAGCCTCCAATCTAGATGGATTCCCAAGCACCCACTATCGGATTTTCTCGAATTTAGGGAAATTCTCTCCCTGGCAATGACCCAAATCAGAAGGCTAAGTCAATATTTACAACCATTGACCATAAATTCAAGCAATGGAAGATTCAAGAGACCAAATAATCAAACAAGAACAAAATCTAGATTTAGAATCAAATGCCCAAATAAGTATTATCTCTAATACAAACCCAAAAACTCATGTAAACAATACACCAATAAAATAGTAACAAAGAACAAGAGTTGAAGAATGAAAACTAAAGATTTTACGATAAATTCCTCCAAATTTTCACTCCTATGGTGTTGGTTGATGAACCTTGCTCCCAAGCTTGCTCAAAAGTTGTGAAAATAGCCAAAGATGTGTCCCAAAATGGCTGAGGAGTCTTTTGTATCAATTGGGGTTTCCACTAGGGTGAAATGTCATTTCTGCCCATTTTTCACGTTCAGGTACAGTGAAGCGCTATCGCGCTCAAGGAGCTCACACTGGTCAGCGCCATCGCATTGCTTTGGTGCGATCGCGCCCTTGTCTTTGACTGGCATTGACCACTTCTTTCTGCAGTGCTATCGCGCCGTCCCAGTGCCATCACGCTTATGCCAGTCCTCCGCCTTCAGCGCCATTGGCGCTCATGCAGTGTGATTGTGCTGAGTTGCCCAAAATTTTAGAATTTTCTCCAATTTGACTTGTTTTCATCCAATTTCGCATCGATCACTTCTAAAACATAGTACCCTATAAAATAGAAGAAATTCGTGTCAAATGCACTATTTATTCACTCTAAACTAGCAAAATGATAAGATTAAAGGCTAAATAAGTAGGTAGAATACCAATTTATCACCGGTCACGAGTCTTAGAGCTATCATCTCATCCTTTTCATAAGGGATGGCAGTAATTCCACTCTTCTTTGGCACACATTGCACTGGGCTAACCTAGGTACTATAGAAAATGGGGAAGTCAACTCTGGCATCCAGCCACTTGATAATATCTTTTTAACCATATCTTGCATAGGTGGGTTCAGCCTCCTTTGGTGTTCGATTGATGGTGCACATTCTTCTTTAAGATTTATCTTGTACGTGCATATTCTCGGGGGTATGCAAATTATTTGGCAATAGTCCACCCATGGGCACGAATGTTCTTGTTTAACACTTTAATCAATGCCTCCACTTGTTTGCCATTCAACTTTTTGGAGATGATGACTGGCAAGGTCTCATTAGCACCTAAGTAGGCATACATCAAGTGTGATGGTAACAGCTTGAGCTCCAGTATGGGTGGTTCAATAATTGAAGGTTTGGAGGGGGGTGTTTGTCAATTCTTCAAGTCAAGATTGAGCGTCTTCGGAGGATACGAGTAAGAACAACATATCTCATCATATTCTTCTATCCCTTTACAATCATAATTTAACAATACCGCTTCCAATGCTTCATCCACGAACTCCTCTTTCACGTGTAAGTCAAGACTTTCCTCAATCTTACCAATTTCAAAAGCCATTTTAAGGTAGTTTGACTACTTCATCGACCTACACAAATCAAAGATTGCCTCTTTCTCATTCACGGAGAATTTGAATTCTCCCAATTCTATTTTGTTTAATGTGCTCCTTGTTTTGGGACTTGCTTGCCCCAAAATAATTGGTATTTCAAAGCCCTCATTGCAATAAAGCACAATAAAGTCCATAGGATATACAAGCCAACCCATCTTCACCAAAATATCACATCTAATCCCCATGGGATATTTTATTGATTGATCCTCCATGAGCAACTTCACATTTGTGATGGTGGGTTGGCCAAGCTCCAACCGTCTAAAGGTGGTGAGTGCTATCAAGTTCATGTTTGAATTCTCATCACATACCAATGTTGTAGACCGATGCACCCCATTCGCATCACAAAAGGTAAAAACACCCAGAGTCACCTCATCAGTAATGAATTTACCCGATAGTATTGCACTACTATGGGGGGACATATGAATGATCTCATAATACCTGAAGTTGTTTGTAATGCACATATCCTTCACAAACTTAGCATACTCGAGCATCTTGTTGAAAGCTGATAACACTCAAACATACTCTCCAAGATAGAGGTATCAGTGATCGTTAAGTAAAAAACATTTATATTCCCGATGAGAGTCGGGGTCGATCCCACAGA
Organism: Jaltomata sinuosa; assembly: GCA_003996215.1. Taxonomy (NCBI): domain Eukaryota; kingdom Viridiplantae; phylum Streptophyta; class Magnoliopsida; order Solanales; family Solanaceae; genus Jaltomata; species Jaltomata sinuosa. The sequence goes on along the minus strand of QJPP01003274.1, from coordinate 235,067 downwards.
GAACACTGTAATTGCGATTGAGATAGCAAAGAATTAAAGTAACTTATTCAAGTTCAAGGAAAAAATAAGTAAAATGATTGGGGGGCTTGTAGTCAAAAACACAAGCGATGATGCATTTGTGAGGTCGACCAACTCTTCCCAACGAAAGGATCGCAAGGGAGATTTGGGAATGGGTATTACTTCAAATCCATACGATCCATTACAAGTTTACCAAATATAAACTAGATTAATCATGGGTCAAAAGAAATAACCCTTGGAAGTATCGGTAATTTACCAACGTCTCTCGACTATCAACAAATATACCTCAACGAGTTCTATTGAACCTAGCCAAGCATTAACAAATCTCTTCCAATTATGGCAATATTAGAATTACTATTTCTAGCCAATTCCTTAAATGAGGGTTAGAACCTCAAGTTAGTAGTGCTAATCAATCTTTCCCCACCTTAATTCACTCTTTCAAGTCAAATCAAAGTAAAAAGGTCAAGTCCAAGGGTTGATGACTCCCTTTAGATTCAATTCAAGCACAAGATGAATTAGAGATTCAAAGACCCAATTTATAAACTAGAAAATATTTAATAAATTATAAAAGCACAAGATAAGAATTGACACCCAAATATTGTTTATATATAACCCAATATCCAAATCTCAAATCAACCAACACACCAATAGATTTAACAATACAAAGCAAGAGTTGAAGAAAGGAACTAAAGATTTTACAATAAAAGCTTCGAATCTTCACTCCAATGGTGTTGGAGGATGAACTTGCTCCCCAAGCTAGTCCTAAGTTGTTCACTCTAAGACTAAGGATGAATTGGTAGAGAAAACAATTGTGAATAATCAAGTCTATCCATTAAAATGGCTTAGAAGAGATTTTATGTGGATTGGAGTTTTCAAAAATGGAAATTTCCAAATTTTCCCCGCAGCTGATGCTCTCTTCATTGCCTACGCAGAAGGCTCATCGTGTACGCGAAGTGTCTTCGTCTGGTTGACCTTTGAATACATGGTCGCTTCAGTGCATCCACAGAGCTTCCTTTGGTTGACCTTCGCGTACATGTGTGGACCACCACATGCGCATATGTATATCCTGCTGTCAATTATTAGCTTCTCCGAATAACCCCATTTTGACTTGTTTTCATCCTAATCTTTCCCGAACACTTCTAGAACATAGTAACCTGTAAAATAGAAGTAATCCGTGTCACTTGCAATATTTTTCTCACTTTACCTTAGCGAAGGCATAAGATTAAAAGCTAATAAGTAGGTAGAACACCAACTTATGAAACCCCCAAACTTGAACTATTGTTTGTCCTCAAGCAACTAAAAATTCTATTTCAAGAGGCACACAACACAAGTGCAATGACAACACTACAAGTCAAAGAAAATTCATTCCAAGCATCAAGCAGACTTCGGTTGGTACTAATGATTAGTCAATCACATGATAACTTAATCTAAGAACTCCCCTCTATTTAAAATACAATTCAAGGATGCAATGGAACTAAAAGAACAACCAAGTGACAACAACCAATCTTCAAGAAGTGACTCAAACCACTAGCTTACCAAAACATGCTCATTTGACTCATTTTTGGAGTTTATCAATTTCACCAACTATCTTAATTCGCATGCCCTCACAAGAACAAAAGTCCCAAAAACATAACATGTATAAAGACAATCTCTCACGACTCGATTTCTCAGTCATGATGGCACCTATAACCCCCCCGTAGGTAAACCAATCCCCGTAGCCTAGAACAGTTAGTAATGGGCTATTAGCTAACAGTTAAGCGAAAGAAATGATATAATCAAGCGGAAGAAAAGGAACAAGATGAAAACATAGATAGATATATATATATACATATGCGAAAGCTAAACCAAACCCCAAAACCTTGTATCATAGTATAGAGCCAGAACTACATATAAGGAGTACAAAGGATCCAAAACGATATAAACAGATGTCTCCGAGTAGTAATAAAGTACATGATGTAAAAGATAACTAAAAGCTAAGCTTCGGTCACCAAGATCTCACTCTCAGTGTGAAATATCTCAAAAACAGCTCCTCGCATGAGTCTCCAATGAGCTAATGGCGATAGCCCACACTAGGATACGTACCAGAAGATGCAGAGTGTAGTATGAGCACCAATTTCAAAGCAACAGCTATCCAGTAGGTATCATCGGCCGACTGGGTATATATAAGATAAAAGAGCAGTAATAAGCAGAATAGAAAATAACTAGTCACAGAAGGCAATAAAGAAGTACACGGAAGCTAGCACAGAAGGAATACCAACATGAACAATACATATGGCTAGCCAAAAGAATTCACATCATAAGTGAAAGAAAGAAACATGTACCCGGGATCCTCGCAATAACAAGTATACAAATAAGAGTTTGGAAAACAGGCGGTATACCGATAACCTCAACGAATAGAGAAGGAGAGGAAGAAAACAGTAAACATGTTCGAATACAATGAACAATAACCCAACTAAGAATATAATCTCAAGTCAAGAATTCAACAACTAGAAGCACAAGTTTAACCTTAACAATACCCAAAGTCATAAGAATCATAATATGAACCAATAGAGCAAAATAGTAATAATAAGTCTACCTACAGTACCAAAAGCGCCCATACACCCAAGGAACACAAACAAGTGAAGCCAAACCCTACGTCATCCCGTACTACTAGAACGTACAATCAACAAATAGCAAACAAGGGTGGAACCTCACACAAATGAATGGTATGACAATCCATGATAAGCCAAGAGTGATAGTAGTACCGTATGTTACCCGCTTATGGTGTCCTATAAGTCCTAGTAGCTAGGATCCATAAAAGGTCATACCCGTATACCTCTACTACACCGTATACCCTCCCTCCGGCATTTGTAGCACGTAGCCCCTGGTCCGGAATGGCAAGGTCCATGAAGGCCCCTGACCAATATACTAGATTCCCTGCAATCTAAAAAATCCTTAAGTAAAGCTGCCCAGAGAGTATCCAGGTCTAAATCAGGAAGTTAAATAGTCCTAGCACATGGCCTCACCGAGTCTAGCATTACCCCAAAAGTTGTAGTAAAACAGGTGTAGTGCTCGACCGCGCCGAGTCTAGTACGAGTGTAAATAGTGATAAAACATCCTTTAATTCCCCCTTACCCCAAGAAAATCCATTAAGACAGTACCAAACCCTCTTTCATTCATTTTTATTGAAAATGGTCCCCACAGGCTAGCAAGGATTAGAAATTCAGCAATAGTAGGCCCGAAGCCAAAACTGTAGTAAAATCATGAAGAAAATCCTTCCATGTGCATGATGAATGGCATACACAATCACAACAGTGGCCCCCAGCCCACAATCAACCTATCGGCCCTGCACAGGCTCCAATCATTCTACAACACAGATAGCCAGCTCTACAACAATAATAGTGATCCCTGGGACTCATGAACATTCCCATATAACCCACCATCTATGTTCCAGAGTGAAACAAGGCCACATAGGACCACAAGGGTGATGATATCATCTATAGCAAATAGTACAACCATCGGAGGAAGAAAAGGAATCAGACATGAATAAAGCAGTCAAAGTCTGTGGTACCAACTAGTAAACCCAACCCAAGGATGCCCATTAGTATAATTTTATTCTATATATGCAAAGTCTAAGGAGTTTAAACCGTAACCTACTTGTCATCCGACGACAAGATGCTGGAATAACGACGCCCAAGCCTAAATCGCTCTGAGAAACCCTGAACAATGATCACACTATCACAAATATAAATAATATATCAAGATGGGTCTAACGATACCCATATCGCTATAATAATAATTGGGTCAAAATTAGGGACATCAGCGGGATCGTAGGCCCCGCAATCCAAAACCAAAAACAAAGAAGCGCACAATGATCACCTCACTAAAAGGTGTGCATGCTTAGATTTTAGAGAGAATTTAGCCAAGGAATTGGCACAAACCAGCCAGCCCACTATAAGAACCATTGCAGAATCAAATGACCGAATTTTACGGAATAAAGTCGATAAAACTTACAAATAATGATGGAGGAACGGTCAAGGCTAAGAATTTTGCACCCCAACACCAAGAATCGAGTTAATACTGAGTTTGGATGAGTTTTGAGCTTACAATAATGGTGAATTCGTATTTGGAATGAAAGAGACGAAGTGGAAAAACTTATATACTGCCCAGGGGTCCTTAATCGTGATTGCAAAGGGTCCTCTTGTGGTCGCAAGGACCACATTGGCTAGACCTTTGCGATCTCGAGGACTAGCTACGCGATTGCGAAAAACAAAGGGGGAGAAGCTTCATCGCTATCGCGACAGGCGATTATGCGATCGCTAAGAAGAAGGGACCAGGTGCTTCATTGCGGTCACAAAGGGAGAATCTCGCGATCGCGATTAAAGCCTGAGGCCTGCACCTGCAACAACAAAAATCTGTAACTTTTTCAAAACTCTACGGGGCATTCCGGGCACAATCAGAAACCGATATTCAAAAACCAATAATGCTAATAGAGTAGAAATGACATTCCAGACTCAACAGAATAAATGAAACTTCCAACGAGGTTGTTTCGGAGAAATGTTAACCCAAGTCAACAATAACAACCAAGCAACTGAACCCTCAAAATGAACCCAGGACTCTCAAGACCTAACCCAACCATCTACCTAACCCAAACTGAACACTCCATAGCTGATGGAAGCATTGGATCTTGAATCCGACACTCTGATCATTTAAACCAGACCAGAGCTACTCTTCCAACTCCAAATGGCCTGAAAACAAAAAAAGCAACACAAAATCCACACCGAAAGTTCTCAAGCCTCAAATAAAGGTCCAACTAGACCAAACTCAATGCTCCGGAGCTAATGGAACTATCAAAATTTAATTCTGAGCACGTTAGCTAAGTATGTTGACTAAAGTCAGTGATATTCTAATTAAGGCTCTAAAATAGGCCAATGGCCAAAACAACCAAACGAATGACCAGGGCACTAAACTACCAGTCCCAGCAAGCCATAAATGATTTGGGTCACTACAGGAAAGCTCTAATAGTACAATGAATGTATAAACGTGAAGATGACAGGAAGGGTCATCAAACAATCACAAGGGAGAAATGCACAAATACTCACACTTACAAGGAATTTCAAGTACCAATAAGTATCAAAAGAAATCGGTCAAAAATCCTAAAGGGCTTTTCTAAGCTTGTAATGTGGGCTCGGGGAAGGGTAGGATACACATCTGGATTCAAGTGACTACATCCTCCTCGAACTCCACACTACTTTTTCATTTTGAAACAAAAGTCACTTCTTTTCATTTTCATTCAATACAAGGAACCATTTCACTTATTTCATTTGTGACCCCGATTTTCTTCATTTTATTCACCTTGGAGGATTCATTTCCTTTCTTTCCTTTCCTGTTTTCCTTTTTACTTTGCTTACTTTTTCACATTCTTCATTATTTTTGACAATTCTTCTTAGGCAACAAACCAAGATAAACTCATTAAGCACTCCTCTAAGGTACCTTTTATCAACCCCCAAACTTAGGCTTTTAGCCTTGATATCGCATTTGTAGAGTTTAAGGAGGGATGGGTTCATGTTCAAAATGGTTCAAGGCTTTTATCGAGGTTGCCAATAAAAATGAATTAGGCTCAAGAGGGGTGACTAATGATACAATTTAAGTGAAATGGTGGCTTTTAAGGCTAAGTAAGCTTCAACAATAACAAAGACAGTCTAATGGAGGATCTCGAATAGGGTATATAAATCTCACGTGTCCTCCATGGGTCCTATCCTGAAGTGATATAAGCTTGAAAGGTGTATACTAGTAGGCATTGGCAATTGCATGTCATCCCATATCATTTCATTACATTATTATATCGGTTGTTATTTTAATTGAGTTATATTGTGTTATTATTATTATTGAACTGCTAGGACTTTTCTGCGTACAGGTGATAAGTCGGTAATCTACCAACTTATTGAGTCTTTAATCTTGAATTATTACTATGAATTGATAAGATTTAGACGTTCTTATGGCCTTTATTGATGTGAATGCAGGTACTCATGGTCAAAAGTAGAAAACAAGGAATTGGACCCAAAATAGCTCGAAAGGAGTTGACGTGTGAAGTGATCAAGTGAGATAAAGATTCTTCCGAGAGGTGTGGCCACCGTGCGACACACACAATTCTAAGTGAGGTATGCACCTCCCTCTGTATGAGGCTAACAATAAGAATAATAATCTGCTAAGGGGTACGACTGTCATGCAATACGCACAAGGCTTGGTGCAAACCGCACCCCACTTTGCATGAAGCTCAAGATACAAGCCAAGTCACTGGTCTACTGAAGCAGAGCTGTGCAACATGCACAACGTGATGTGCAAAATTCACATCATGGTGCACAACTCTCGAGGGGCAATTTTGTTTGTTTTAAACCCAGTTATGTCTGAGAACCCTTGTTAGAGTTCTTGAGGCTTAATTTATTAATTTAGACTTGAATAGACTCCGGGCATGCGTTTTTGAGATTCAGTTAATAATTTGGATCCGAATACACTTTGGACAATTATATTAAGATTATGAGATTTAGTATATGGTCGAGGACCTCCATGGTCCTTGCTGATCTGGACCAGGAGTTACATGCTAAGTGTGCTGAAGGAGTGTATATGGTGTAGTTGAGGTATACGGGTTGTGTCCTTCTATGGATCCTACTTGATGGGCCCATAGGCACTAGAGGAGGTACATACAGAGCTATTATTCCACCTAGTTTTCACCATTGCATTATATCATTTATTTGCGTGAGATTCCATCCTTGTTTGCTACTTGCTGAGTGTATGCTCCGGTAGTATGGGATGTTGGAGGGTTTGTATTCACTTGTATGTGTTCCTCGAATGTATGGGTGCCCGTTGGGACTGTAGGTAGACTTATTATTATCGTATCACATTTCTGGTTTTGATTATAGTGATATTCGAGTTCTTATTTTGATTATTCACATTTGGGAGTCGTGTTGGATATACTTCTAGTTCACTTCATGGTTATACATGGATTATTGGTTGATTATTCCTACTTTAAGAGTGTTTTATTGGCATGATTTAGTTGCTAGAATTGGGTTTCAAGCATGAGTTTGGTTACTTGCTTTCTTTCTTTCCCTTTTCTTGAGGTTATCGATATACTGCCTATTTCCTTACACTTATTTGTATATATTATTGTTGCAAGGACCCCAGGTGTGTTCTTCTTCCCTTCACATGTGTTCTGCTATGTATATTTCTAGTAGCTAGTTGAGCATGATTGTTTTCTCCTTGTGCTCTTTCTATGCTAGCTTTCATGTACTTATTCATTGCTTCTGTGACTACTTCTTTGATTTCTATTATATTATTGCTTTTATATCTTATATGCACTCAGGTTGAGCTTTTAACGACTGGGGCTTAGCTTTTAGCTCATCTTTTGTATTATGTACTCTTTTGTTATTCAGAGACATATGTACATATTCTTTTAGATCTTTCGTACTCTGTATATTTAGTACTACCTTCTATACTATGATACTAGGTCGTGGGTTTGGTTTAGCTTCCACTTATATATATTCCATATGCTTATTTCTTTATTTATTTCCTTTGCTTCTGCTATTTATATCATTCTCCCGCTTGCTTGTTATATAGTAGACCATTACTATCCGTTCTTGACTATAAGGATTTAGTTCGCCTACAGGGGGTCGTAGGTGCCATCACAACTGAGAAATCAGGTCGTGAAAATTAAGTTCCTTTTTGGTAAAATGATGGTTTTAGGTGTGGGGCCCACTTTTTATTGAAATGATATTTGTTGGGAATTTTGTTGATTTTATTGAGTCTGAAATGCCATTTTTAGTAGAGTAGCATATCTAGTTTATGTTCTTGAGGCTCAAAATAAATCTCGAGGGTGCGGTCTGAGAGTTTTAGAGTTGGGTTTTGCAGCCTGTGTTGTTGGTTCTAGTATGGGAACGGCTGCAGTACCTTGGCTGCCCCTGTGTAACTACCCCTATGCTCAAGTGCGGCACCTGCAGTATGGGCTGATGTTAGCAGGGCATCACCCCTATGCTGATCTTTCTGCCCCTGTAGTGCTACCTCTGTAGCATGTGTGATGCACCTGCAGAGCTGAAGAGTCCTATTGACCTCCATTTTTGCGGTGGTCTAGCCTTTGTGACGATGTTATATCTATGTTAATATGACCACATGTGCGTCGATCGTTGATAGTTTTTAAATAAAGTTTCTCCTTCATTTCATTTTATTCCAACAACTTTTTTCTCCATTGTTTAGCTCAGGTGAAGAGGACAACATAATATTACTCATTAATTTCTTGTGCTTTGAGGTAATTCTCTTCCCCTCCCTGTTCTTGTGCTTGTTCTAGTTTTAATTCTGTGTTTCTTTCCATCAATTGGGCTCTTTTATTGCATGATTCCTCTTTGAATTCTTGTAATGACCCTCCCAGTCATTTTCCTTTTTTCATGTTTTTTCTGTGTTTTGAGCTTTCCCTTAGCGACTACAAGTCATTTATGACTTATCGGGACTTACAGTTTGGTACCCGGGACCTCTCACATTTCAGGGTACTGATAGGGAAGATGCTTATGAATTCATACTGGATTTCTATGAGAGGCTGCACAAGGCCTAATCAATAGTGCTTGAGCTAAGTCGATATATGGTTGTTAATCAAGAGATAAATAACCATACTTAAAACCAAGGTTACCCATGTTGTTTAGCATGAATTTGCATGAATAAGAAATCACCCTATCCCACGTCTGAGTCTTATTTGACCCACATCCCTAGTCTTTCTCTCTATTGTCTACACTTCATTTTACTTTATTGCTTTATTTTATTGAATTGTGAAATTGTGACAGATTCCTAATTCCCTTTTTTTATATTACTCAGTTTCATTGTGAACTCTGTTTTATAATCATTTAGGCTAAACTCTAAATTCTCTATGGGATCGACCTCGACATCCATTGGGAACTATAAATGTGTTTTGCTCTGATGATCGCTGATACCTCCTAATAGGAGAGTATGTTTGAGCATTATAAAAAATGGCACCATTGCTGGGAAATTAAGTTGTTTAGCCTTTTTGATTGTAGATTTGAAATCACCTTGAGAGTGTTTGCTTCTTTTTATTTTGTTTGTTGTTTGTGTTGTGATTGATCAGGCTAGTTCATGAGTGAAACTAGTGATGCCGATAGTGTAAACAGAGGCTTTATGGATGCAAAAGTTGCTGAGCCTGTGGTGCGAGGAGGCGTAGGTGTAATTCGCCTACCCCTCACGGTTGGAAATGCAGTTTTTCATGTAACGAGCACCATACTCTATTAGATCCAGATGAAAGGTATTTTTGGAGGAGCAGTGCATGAAGATGCCAACAAGAACATTAGGAATTTTATGGACATGTGTCAACCATTCATATTCCAAAATATCTCACAAGAATCCATCTGATTACGCATATTCCCCTTCTCTCTAACAGAGGAATCCACAGCATGGTTGGAAGAGTTTCAAGATGGATCAATCACTTCTTGGGCTGAGTTGGTTGAAGTCTTCACAAGTAGATTCTTCCCTCCTTCATTCACGCATTATGTAATTTAGGGATGAAATAACCAATTTTGCCAACTCCACGAAGAACCATTGCAAGAGGCTTGGTTGAGATTCAAAAAGAAGATTGTGTTGTGGCCTAACCATGGTTTGTCGGACAATGTCATACTTCAAAGATTTTATAGATCGTTGAACTCTATGAATAAGTTAGTGGCTAACAATCTTGGAGGTGGTACCTTCATGGACATACAATTTCCTATTTCCTCGGCCTTTCTAGAGAGGATGACTAAGAACAACCAAGATTGGCACACAAGGGAGGCGGATGTCCCTTCCTCGGTTACACCCTCATCAATCTTAACAAATGAGATGAGAAAGAAAGATGAAGAGAGGGATGAGACAATGGCGAAAATGATGACACAGACTCACTTGATGGCCAAGCATATGATGAGAGCTGGAGGTTCAAAGGCTGTGATTGCTATGAGCACACCAGATATAAAAGTGAGTGATGAAGAGCTTATGACTGTGGTAGATGGTAAACTTTTCTTTGTGTCAGTGGGTTCTCCTCCCGGGTATTATCGCCCAAGGGAAGAGAATCAAGGTTGGATCAGAGATAAGGAAAGATATGGCAATTGGAGAGACCGAGACAAGGATAGTGATTGATACAATAACCAAAGCTCATATCCCTATGTGCCTCCAAATGAACCAGACTCTCTCTATCAACCAGCTACAGAGTGAAGTTTCAACACTATATCAAACTGTGAGCTCTCATTCAGTCTCAATCAAGCATCTTGAGGCTCAAATGAACCATCTTTCTATCCAAATGAACCCAAGGATGAAGGGGACACTTCCAAGTGACACCATCACTAATCCTAAGAATGATTAAGGTTGAGGTACTATCATCGAGCCATGATATTAAAGCGCTTCTTGCGAGGCAACCCAAGTGTTTTTACTTTGTTTTTGGTTATCTGTTATTATTTTTGATTTGATTTAGGAATGCATGGAGGAGAAAAAATGAAAAAAGTGCAAAATAGGGAAAAAATGGGACGTGCAGAGGACCATGCATTTGCACAAGCCATTGTGCATGTCACATGGACCAACACATGCCAAATCAGAAGCCTGGGAAGAAAAAGATAAATTGGAGGTGATGTGCGATGGGCTATGCAATCTGTATGAGCCCAAGTGCGCATCGTACCTTCATCGCACGATGAAGCAGAGGCCTGGGCTAAATTCAGGGCATAAGAGGTAAGGTGCGAAATGGCATACGGTCTACACTAGGACTTGTGTAAATCGCACTTCACGGTGCACGAAGGTAAAATTCAAAGTTTTATTGACCTAACCTGTTAATCGACTCGACCCGAAGACTGACCCGACCAATTTTCTTCTTCTTTTCCACTTTAAATCCGCCATCCTTCTCCTCTTCTTCCACATTCTCTCTTATAACTTCTTAAATTATTTCCTAAAACCTCCTACAAATCCCTCAAACTTCCCTAAAACCTTCTTCTCCTCTCACCCAAACTTCTCCACCCTTCACCGCCGTTGGTTCTCTGGGCTAGTTGTTGGGTCACCATTGTTGCTCTAAAAAAACTCTAATTTTTTATTCTCTCTACCTAATATTCACTTGTGGTAGGTTCTTCGACGTTAAATACATATTTTTATAAAGGTTGGGAACTCATATTGTGAAGCATGCTTAATAGAATTGCCATGTTGATTTTGGGTGAGATCCAAAAAATTTGGGTCCTCAATTTTGAATGGTGTTATGGATTTTTGCTTAGGATCAACTTGGTAGATCTTGATATTGTGATAATTGATGTGCCACCATTTTACGACACTTTCGACTCCTTTTAACTAAGAACAATCGTACGTTTTCAAGCAACCGTCGTCGTTTTTGATGTTTTTATGTTATATTTGTAGGAAATGGAGACAAACATGGAAACGGAAGGAAATACGCGAAAAAGAGCATTCTGGATAAGAGTGACGGTTCAGGTGACGTTCCGTCAAGGGTGTGACGGTCCGTCACCCAAACAGTCACACCAAGGCAGCAAGTGAGGCAGTCCACTGCCTAAGGGTGATGGTCCAGGCGACGGTCCGTCAACCCTGTGACGGTCCGTCAGCATGGCCGTCACACTTAGGCAGTCCACGACGCGGAATCCGAGCGTTTTTGGGATTGGTTTCCTAGACTCTTATAAATACCCTATGTTAGTTTTATTTTAATTATTCATTCAATATACAATAGTTCTCCCAATAGTTTTAGGAGTTTTTGAGCGATTCTTGAGAGAGGAAACGCGCTACACACGGTTTCCTTCTCCTCAAGCTTGTTCTTGATTCGTTCTTGGGATCTTGGTTTTTCTTGTTCTTGGATAATTGAAGATTGTTTTCACTATATTGTAAGAATCCATTCTCTTTATTATGAATACAATTCTCTTCTCTTTTCTTTCTAGCATGATTAACTAAACCTCCCACAACTAGGGTTGTGGGAGCCATGGCAAACGTAGCGATATAGATTCCGGGTAGCGTTGGGTTCAATATATGTATTGTCACGTTGTTAATCATTCATTATTTAACGTTTTCTAGTGGTTGCAAACATTAGAACATGCCTAGGTTTAAGTTTGCTTGAGTAAAGAGATTAAAAACCGGGAAACTTGATTAACAACAAGGATTCGAGACTACTAACTCTCGTCTAATGATTAATGATGTAACTAGATTAATCTACTTGATGTTTAGGATTGAAATATAAAAAGCACATCTTTTCGAGGTCGAGAGAATAGAAAAGGAAATTTGTCTATTTGGTCGAGAGACGTTTAGACGATACCATTGCTTCAATCACATCATGACACGCATATAAAAAGAACCCGATTAAGCCTAGGATCGACATTGTTACCAACGCCATGGTAAACACTTCCCTAGTTCATTCTCCTATTGATTATCATTCATACGTTAATTGTTCATTTTGTTTACGCACTGTTTACACAAAACCCCCCCTTTTCCGGAAACTATTGACGACTAGTCACATACTTCACTAAAGGCTTAAGCTTCACCATATTCTCTGTGGGATTCGACCCCAACCTTTGTTGGGTTCTATATTTGACTACGACCGCTTACGCTTCGTTAATTTGAGGTGTAGTTTGGGCGTTATCAAAAAGTGGCGCCGTTGCCGGGGAATACGGTTGTTAATTAAGTCTGGTATGTTTATTTGACTCTTAGTCATAATTTCCTGCTTTACGTTTATTTGTTGTTTTTGTCTTTGACAGGGTACACAGTTGTGCATGCCAAGTACCCGAAGTTCGGGGGAACAAATTTTACCTTACGACCCCGAGCTTGCTAGAACATTGAGGCAGAATATGGCCGCACAACTAGAGGAAGCGAGGATCGCTGCAGAACTGCAGGCCCAACAAAATCTGAATGCTGGTGGTCTGCAGGATGAGATCGCAAGGAATGATGAGGATATCGACTTAGATGGAGCTGGCGCTACGGGCGCCATTGTTGTTCCACCGCTACCGCCCGGAGCCAAGTTCAACATCACTAGCACGATGATCCAGCTGTTGAACTTGAGAGGAGTGTTCCGAGGTGTCACTGGGGAGGATCCAAACCAACACCTAATGAATTTCGTGGGCATATGCAAGTCATTTGAACTACCGGGCGTGAGTCAGACAGCGATCAGGCTCAGGTTGTTTTCGTTGTCTCTGTCTGATGAGGCAGCATTGTGGTTGACAGAGCTGACCCCCGACTCTATCGCAACTTGGGGAGAGTTGAAAGGAGCTTTCCTAGAAAGGTTCTTTCCTCCCTCTAGGATGATACAGTTGAGGGATGAGATTAGCAATTTCAGACAGCAACCTCACGAAGCATTGCACAAGACCTGGTTGCGATTCAAAAAGAAGATAACTCAATGCCCTAACCATCAGTTGAACCGATAACTTTTTGATGCAGACGTTCTACCGGGCACTGAATTCGGCTACCAAGCCGACGTTAGACAACGCAGCAGGTGGTGCATTCATGGGTCTTACCTTTGTTGAGGCCACAACTACTTTGGACAGGCTCACCAAAACCAACAGGGCCTGGCACACACGAGATTCAGAGGTTGCAGCTAGCACCTATACCGTTGGTATGTCAGCAGAGCAGCGCAGAAAAGAGGAGGAGCGCGACCAAGACATGGCGCATCTGAAAATGCAGTTGGACCTACTGACCAAGCACTTGTTCTCAGGAGGTATGGAGAAGGTAAAAGCTGTGGGTTACAAAGGTAGAGCAGCAGAGTTGGAAACTGAGGAAGCGAATTACTTGGGGGGTTTCCAGGCCAATGGCCAAGGAAACCAAGGTCGGAACTATCAGAGAGACAACCACTATGAGAAAACCGACTACAGAGATCACGACCAAGGAAACTGGAGGAACCACACTGATAAAGGTGGGTTGTATGTTCCACCTGGTAATCGGGATAGAGCTAGCACTGAGACAGGGACGTCAAAATTGGAGAGCATGATGGCAAAGATGCTGCTGAAGGTGGAATCGACTGACTCTGGGGTAAAGGAGATGAGGACTGAGTTATCAATGTTGAGTCAGGTAGTAGAGTCACATTCCACCGCGATCAAGCAGCTGGAGCAGCAAGTAGGGCAAATCTCGGCATCTCTGAACCAAAGGAAGACAGGTACCTTGCCGAGTGACACAACTCATCCAAGGAATGACGCTAGCTGTATGGCGATCACCACAAGAAGCGGCAAAATATTACCGGAATCACATCCGGTAATTCAGACTCAAGGTGATGTTGTGGATGATGAAGAGGCGGTAGAGGAGGAAACTCCAAAGCCCGCGGAGAAAAGCAAGGAAGCTGAAAAGCTTCCAACTATGATGCCTCGGCCACCACCTCCTTTCCCACAGCGTTTGAAGAAGAAAGCTGACGATGGTAAGTTCCTGAACTTCATGACCATGCTGAAGCAGATTTCAATAAACATACCATTGGTGGAAGCGCTGGAACAAATGCCCGGTTATGCCAAGTTCATGAAGGCCTTGATTACAAAGAAGAGGTCGGTAAGTTTTGAACCGGAAGACAACCTCCACCACTGCAGCGCTATTTCCTCAAGGTCCTTAGTCGAAAAGAAGGAAGATCCAGGCGCTTTCACTGTCCCCTGCACTGTTGGGAAGCTCAACTCTGGGAAAGCCTTGTGTGATCTGGATGCTAGCATCAACTTGATGCCGCTAGCCGTCTATAAACAACTGGGTTTGGGAGCTCCTAAACCAACGTCCATAAGAGTGATGATGGCTGACCGCTCAGTGAAGAGACCTGTGGGAATATTGTCTGATGTGCTAGTAAAGATTGGTAAGCTTATATTCCCGGCCGACTTTGTGATCTTGGATTGCGAAGTGGATTTTGAAGTTCCCATAATCTTGGGACGACCATTGCTAGCCACAGCAAGAGCATTGGTCGACATGGAAAGAAATGAACTGACCTTCCGATTAAACAATGAAGTAGTCAAGTTCGATGTGTCCAAATTGATGAAGCAACCAAGTGAGATGAGGGTGGTTGCGGTCATCAATACTATTGAGGAAGTCCCTGCGGATGTGTATCTTGAAAAGAAGGGTTGTGTTGAAACTCGAGCTGTTATGAGAATAAAGTCGCGATCGCAAAAGAACGAGCAGGTGAAAGAAAGCGGTGAAAATAAATCAAGAAAATGAAAACACCACAAGAGAATCTGCAAAGAAAGAGCGAAGAAGTTGTCGCGACTAGCTGCGGAGCCAATGAAGGAAGAAGCTGAAACGCAACATGAGGTTGTCGCGTGCACACACTCCATCGAGTTCTCTTATTTTGGAGACCCTGGCGGTCTCCAACATCATTCCAGAATCTGAGTCATATCGACTTCACAGGTATTCCTTTCTCTCACAGATTTTAGCTTTCATATGGATGCATTGGGGACAATGCATGAGTCTAAGTTGAGGGTGTGGGGAAACCTGTGAGTCACCACCGAGGGTTTTTGTTGCTGTGTTTCTTTTTTCTCCGGTGTGCTATCTAGTAGAACCGGCATGTTTAGGTTGTTATTTCAAATTTTTGATTTTTTTTAGAGTCTATAGCAAGCATCATGGCGTTTTTCTTGACTAAAAGTAAGCCCCTTTAAAAAATTTCTGGTTTTGTACTTATGTTGAAATGATTGACTGTCTGGATCCTTGAATGTCATTGTGTGATCATGATTAGAATAAGTATGCTTAAACCGAGCGGTTGTTTGATAGTTGGTAGCGATATAGTTTCTTGGTGCCAAGAGTGTGCGAGATTATTGTTATAAATTCTTACTCTGTGCATGCATCTAGAACTTGCCCGGTCTATTTTGTTAAGTTTGAAGTTTGGTTGCTTAGGAAAAGATCACAGGCCTTTTTTGTGTGCAGTCCACTTAACCTATAAGACCGTCCAAATGCAAATAATCCCTTTTTGATCCCTAATTGAGCCATAAGTGACCTTGTTCTTTCAATAACCTGTCACCATTCCTGTTTAACTTTGAATCCCTATTTTGGCCCTGGTCCTTCCTTGGACATCGTGCACCTCAACTCAGGCAATCAGCCTAAGTTGAGGGTGGCTACTATAGAGATAAACCCTGTTTTGGCCCTGGTCCTTCCATGGACATGGTGCACCTCAATGCAGGCAATCAACCCAAGTTGAGGGTGGCTACTACAGAGGTGAATGATAAGAAAAAGAGGATGGAGAAGATTGGTTGGGAATAGAATGAAAATAGAGATGAAAAAGATCGAAAAAGTAATAAAGAATTGTCAAAATAAAGAGGCCGCATCTGTAGCTAGAAACAAGGAAATGAAAAAGGTGAATAAGGATGGAAAAAGTAAAATTATGTGGTAATATGATGTCAATAGTTCCAAGGAGGGCTTAGTCACTAATCCCTAAATGTATCCTACCTGCACCTGAAGCCTCATTACAAGCCTAAACAAGTCCTGTAGTGATCCTGAGCGGCTTTCTGAAGAACTGAAATAGAATAGTAAGGGCAAGCCTATGGTATCGCATGTGCATTGTTTGAAATCGTTTGTGAGTGTGAGCGCTTACCTAGTCCCAAATCTTGTGTGTGGTATTTCTTTGTGGTGAGGGCACCAAGATGTCTATATTGTCTATTGATTGGTAGGATCGCTGCGCGTGTGTATGTGGAATGTTCTATCATATAAGAATGACATGTTTGGATCCTTGCAAGTTAGTGTTTCATACATTTGTGTGCTACGAGGGAGCTGGATTTAATGAACTAATGAATGACCATGAGTTGCTAGAGACACGAATTTGTTTTCTTAGTTGAGTCGTCGTATTGTTTTTTGTTTATGTCATGTTGCTTGAGGACAAGCGAACGTTTTAAGTTGAGGGTGTTGATATAACGCCATTTTATGGCACTTTCGACTCCTTTTAACTAAGAACAATCGTACGTTTTCAAGCAACCGTCGTCGTTTTTGATGTTTTTATGTTATATTTGTAGGAAATGGAGACAAACATGGAAACGGAAGGAAATACGCGAAAAAGAGCATTCTGGATAAGAGTGACGGTTCATGTGACGGTCCGTCAAGGGTGTGACGGTCCGTCACTCGAACCGTCACACCAAGGCAGCAAGTGAGGCAGTCCACTGCCTAAGGGTGACGGTCCAGGCGATGGTCCGTCAACCCTGTGACGGTCCGTCAGCCTGGCCGTCACACTTAGGCAGTCCACGACGCGGAATCCGAGCGTTTTTGGGATTGGTTTCCTAGACTCCTATAAATACCCTATGTTAGTTTTATTTTAATTATTCATTCACTATACAATAGTTCTCCCAATAGTTTTAGGAGTTTTTGAGCGAGTTTTGAGAGAGGAAACGCGCTACACACGGTTTCCTTTTCCTCAAGCTTGTTCTTGAATCGTTCTTGGGATCTTGGTTTTTCTTGTTCTTGGGTAATTGAAGATTGTTTTCACTATATTGTAAGAATCCATTCTCTTTATTATGAATACAATTCTCTTCTCTTTTCTTTATAGCATGATTAACTAAACCTCCCACAACTAGGGTTGTGGGAGCCATGGCAAACGTAGCGATATAGATTCCGGGTAGCGTTGGGTTCAATATATGTATTGTCACGTTGTTAATCATTCATTATTTAACGTTTTCTAGTGGTTGCAAACATTAGAACATGCCTAGGGTTAATTTGCTTGAGTAAAGAGATTAAAACCGGGAAACTTGATTAACAACAAGGATTCGAGACTACTAACTCTCGTCTAATGATTAATGTTGTAACTAGATTAATCTACTTGATGTTTAGGATTGAAACCTAAAAAGCACATCTTTTCGAGGTCGAGAGAATAGAAAAGGAAATTTGTCTATTTGGTTGAGAAACGTTTAGACGATACCATTACTTCAATCACATCGTGACACGCATATAAAAAGAACCCGATTAAGCCTAGAATCGACATTGTTACTAACGCCATGGTAAACACTGCCCTAGTTCATTCTCCTATTGATTATCATTCATACGTTAATTGTTCGTTTTGTTTACGCATTGTTTACACAAAACCCCCCCTTTATTTACCGGAAACTATTGACCATTAGTCACATAATTCACTAAAGACTTGAACTTTCACCATATTCTCTGTGGGATTCGACCCCAACCTTTGTTGGGTTCTATATTTGACTACGACCGCTTACGCCTCGTTAATTTGAGGTGTAGTTTGGGCGTTATCAAAAAGTCCACTTTTTGATAACGCCCAAACTACACTCAATTAACGAAGCGTAAGCGGTCGTAGTCAAATATAGAACCCAACAAAGGTTGGGGTCGAATCCCACAGAGAATATGGTGAAGATTAAGCCTTTAGTGAAGTATGTGACTAGTCGTCAATAGTTTCCGAAAAAGGGGGGGTTTTGTGTAAACAGTGCGTAAACAAAACGAACAATTAACGTATGAATGATAATCAATAGGAGAATGAACTAGGGAAGTGTTTACCATGGCGTTGGTAACAATGTCGATCCTAGGCTTAATCGGGTTCTTTTTATATGCGTGTCATGATGTGATTGAAGCAATGGTATCGTCTAAACGTCTCTCGACCAAATAGACAAATTTCCTTTTCTATTCTCTCGACCTCGAAAAGATGTGGTTTTTAGATTTCAATCCTAAACATCAAGTAGATTAATCTAGTTACAGCATTAATCATTAGACGAGAGTTAGTAGTCTCGAATCCTTGTTGTTAATCAAGTTTCCCGGTTTTTAATCTCTTTACTCAAGCAAACTTAAACGTAGGCATGTTCTAATGTTTGCAACCACTAGAAAATGTTAAATAATGAATGATTAACAACGTGACAATACATATATTGAACCCAACGCTACCCGTAATCTATATCGCTACGTTTGCCATGGCTCCCACAACCCTAGTTGTGGGAGGTTTAGTTAATCATGCTATAAAGAAAAGAGAAGAGAATTGTATTCATAATAAAGAGAATGGATTCTTACAATATAGTGAAAACAATCTTCAATTATCCAAGAACAAGAATAACCAAGATCCCAAGAACGAATCAAGAACAAGATTGAGGAGAAGGAAACCGTGTGTAGCGCGTTTCCTCTCTCAAGAATCGCTCAAAAACCCCTAAAACTATTGGGAGAACTATTGTATATTAAATGAATAATTAAAATAAAACTAACATAGGGTATTTATAGGAGTCTAGGAAACCAATCCAAAAAACGCTCGGATTCCACGTCGCGGACTGCCTAAGTGTGACGGCCAGGCTGACGGACCATCACAGGGTTGACGGACCGTCGCCTGGACCGTCACCCTTAGGCAGTGGACTGCCTCACTTGCTGCCTTGGTGTGACAGTTTGGGTGACGGACCATCACACCCTTGACGGACCGTCACCTGAACCGTCACTCTTATCCAGAATGCTCTTTTTCGCGTATTTCCTTCCGTTTCCATGTTTGTATCCATTTCCTACAAATATAACATAAAAACATCAAAAACGACGACGGTTGCTTGAAAACGTACGATTGTTCTTAGTTAAAAGTAGTCGAAAGTGCCCTAAAATGGCGGCACATCAACACCCTCAACTTAAAATGTTCGTTTGTCCTCAAGCAACATGACATAAACAAAAAACAATACGACGACTCAACTAAGAAAACAAATTTGTGTCTATAGCAACTCATGGTCATTCAAACTCATCTTCAATTTTAAATCAAGCTCCCTTATAGCACATAAATGTATGAAACGCTAACTTGCAAGGATCCAAACATGTCATTCCGATATGATAGAACATTCTACATACACACGCACAGCTATCCTAACAATCAATAGACAATACAGAAATCTTGGTGCCCTCACCACAAAGAAATCCCACACACAAGATTTGGGACTAGGTAAGCGCTCACACTCACAATCGATTTCAAACAATGCACATGCGATACCATAGGCTTGCCCTTACCATTCTATTTCAGTTCTTCAGAAAGCCGCTCAGGATCACTACAGGACTTGTTTAGGCTTGTAATGAGGTTTCAGGTGCAGGTAGGATACATTTAGGGGTTAGTGACTAAGCCCTCCTTGGAACTACCAATTTCTTATTACCACATAACTTTATTTTGCCCATCCTTCTTCACCTTTTTATTTCCTTCTCTCTAGCTACAGGTGCGGCCTCTTTATCTTGACAATTCTTTTTATTACTTTTTCGATCTTTTTCATCTCTTTTTATTTCTCTTTTCTTTTCTTAGGCACACACCCGAATTTTCATTCTATTCCCAACCAATCTTCTTCATCCTCTTTTTCTTATCATTCACCTCTGTAGTAGCCACCCTCAACTTGGGCTGATTGCCTACGTTGAGGTGCACGATGTCCTAGGAAGGACCAGGGCCAAAACAGGGTTTACCTCTATAATAGCCACCCTCAACTTAGGCTGTTTACCTGAGTTGAGGTGCACGATGTCCAAGGAAGGACCAGGGCCAAAAAAGGGTTTACCTCTATAATAGCCACCCTCAACTTAGGCTGTTTGCCTGAGTTGAGGTGCACGATGTCCAAGGAAGGACCAGGGCCAAAATAGGGATTCAAAGTTAAACAGGAATGGTGACAGGTTATTGAAAGAACAAGGTCAATTATGGCTCAAACAGGGATCAAAGGGATTATTTATATTTGGACGGTCTTTTAGGTTAAGTGGACTGCACACAAAAAGGGCCTGTGATCCTTTCCTAAGCAACCAAACTTCAAACTTAACAAAATAGATCGGGCAAGTTCTAGATGCATGCACAGAGTAAGAATTTATAACAATAAGCTCACACACTCTTGGCACCAAGAAACTATATCGTTACCAACTATCAAACAACCGCTCGGCTTAAGCATACTCATTCTAATCATAAGCACACAATGACATTCAAGGATCCAGACAGTCAATCGTTTCAACATAAGTACAAAACCAGAAAATTTTTAAAGGGGCCTCATTTTAGTCAACAAAAACGCCATTTATCACTATAGACACTAAAAAAAAAAATTTAAACTAACAACCTAAACATGCCGGTTCTACTAGATAGCACACCGGAGGGAAAAGAAATCGGCAACAAAAACCCTCGGTGGTGACTCACAGGTTTCCCCACACCCTCAACTTAGACTCATGCATTGTCCCCAATGCATCCATATGAAAGCTAAAATCTGTGAGAGAAAGGAATACCTGTGAAGCCGATATGACTCAGATTCTGGAATGATGTTGGAGACCGTCAGGGTCTCCAAAACAAGAGAACTCGATGGAGTGTGTGCACGCAACAACCTCATGTTGCGTTTCAGCTTCTTCCTTCATTGGCTCCGCAGCTAGTCGCGACAACTTCTTCGCTCTTTCTTTGCAGATTCTCTTAGCGGTGTTTTCATTTTCTTGATTTATTTTCACCGCTTTCTTTCACCTGCTCATTCTTTTGCGATCGCGACTTTACTCTCATAACAGCTCGGGTTTCAACACAACCCTTCTTTTCAAGATACACATCCTCAGGGACTTCCTCAATAGAATTGATGACCGCGACCACCCTCATCTCACTTGGTTGCTTCATCAATTTGGACACATCGAACTTGACCACTTCATTGTTTAATTGGAAGGTCAGTTCGTTTCTCTCCATGTCAACCAATGCTCTTGCTGTGGCTAGCAATGGTCGTCCCAAGATTATAGGAACTTCAAAATCCACTTCGCAATCCAAGATCACAAAGTCGGCCGGGAATATAAGCTTACCGATCTTTACTAGCACATCAGACAATATTCCCACAGGTCTCTTCACTGAGCGGTCAGCCATCATCACTCTTATGGACGTTGGTTTAGGAGCTCCCAAACCCAGTTGTTTATAGACGGCTAACGGCATCAAGTTGATGCTAGCACCCAGATCACACAAGGATTTCCCGAAGTTGAGCTTCTCAATAGTGCAGGGGACAGTGAAAGCGCCTGGATCTTCCTTCTTTTTGACTAAGGACCTTGAGGAAATAGCGCTGCAGTGGTGGAGGTTGTCTTCCGGTTCAAAACTTACCGACCTCTTCTTTGTAATCAAGTCCTTCATGAACTTGGCATAATCGGGCATTTGTTCCAGCGCTTCCACCAATGGTATGTTTATTGAAATTTGCTTCAGCATGGTCATGAAGTTCAGGAACTTACCATCGTCAACTTTCTTCTTCAAACGCTGTGGGAACGGAGGTGGTGGCCGAGGCATCATAGTTAGAGGCTTTTCAGCTTCCTTGCTTTTCTCCGCGGGCTTTGGAGTTTCCTCCTCTACCGCCTCTTCATCATCCACAACATCACCTTGAGTCTGAATTACCGGATGTGATTCCGGTAATATTTTGCCGCTTCTTGTGGTGATCGCCATACAGCTAGCGTCATTCCTTGGATGAGTCATATCACTCGGCAAGGTACCTGTCTTCCTTTGGTTCAGAGATGCCGAGATTTGCCCTACTTTCTGCTCCAGCTGCTTGATCGCGGTGGAATGTGACTCTACTACCTGACTCAACGTTGATAACTCAGTCCTCATCTCCTTTACCCCAGAGTCAGTCGATTCCACCTTCAGCAGCATCTTTGCCATCATGCTCTCCAATTTCGACGTCCCTGTCTCATTGCTAGCTCTATCCCGATTACCAGGTTGAACATACAACCCACCTTTATCAGTGTGGTTCCTCCAGTTTCCTTGGTCGCGATCTCTGTAGTCGGTTTTCTCATAGTGGTTGTCTCTTTGATAGTTCCGACCTTGGTTTCCTTGGCCATTGGCCTGGAAACCCCCCAAGTAATTCACCTCCTCAGTCTCCATACCTTGGGAACCCACCGCTTGTACCTTCTCCATACCTCCTGAGAACAAGTGCTTGGTCAGTAGGTCCAACTGCGTTTTCAGATGCGCCATGTCTTGGTCGCGCTCCTCCTCTTTCCTATGCTGCTCTACTGACATACCAATGGTATAGGTGCTAGCTGCAACCTCTGAATCTCGTGTGTGCCAGGCCCTGTTGGTTTTGGTGAGCCTGTCCAAAGTAGTTATGGCCTCAACAAAGGTAAGACCCATGAATGCACCACCTGCTGCGTTGTCTAACGTCGGCTTGGTAGCCGAATTTAGTGCCCAGTAGAACGTCTGCATCAAAAAGTTATCGGTCAACTGATGGTTCGGGCATTGTGTTATCTTCTTTTTGAATCGCAACCAAGTGTCGTGCAGTTCTTCGTGCGGTTGCTGCCTAAAGTTGCTAATCTCGTCCCTCAACTGTATCATCCGAGAGGGAGGAAAGAACCTTTCTAGGAAAGCTCCTCTAAACTCTCCCCACGTTGCGATAGAGTCGGGGGTCAGCTCTGTCAACCACAATGCTGCCTCATCAGACAGAGACAACGGAAACAACCTGAGCCTGATCGCTGTCTGACTCACGCCCGGTAGTTCAAACGACTTGCATATGCCCACAAAATTCATTAGGTGCTGGTTTGGATCCTCCCCAGCGACACCTCGGAACACTCCTCTCAAGTTCAACAGCTGGATCATCGTGCTAGTGATGTTGAACTTGGCTCCGGGCGGTAGCGGTGGAACAACAATGGCGCCCGTAGCACCAGCTCCATCTAAGTTGAGATCCTCATCATTCCTTGCGATCTCATCCTGCAGACCACCAGCATTCAGATTTTGTTGGGCCTGCAGTTCTGCAGCGATCCTCGCTACCTCTAGTTGTGCGGCCATATTCCGCCTCAATGTTCTAGCAAGCTCGGGGTCGTAAGGTAAAATTTGTTCCCCCGAACTTCGGGTACTTGGCATGCACAACTGTGTACCCTGTCAAAGACAAAAACAACAAATAAATGTAAAGCAGGAAATTATGACTAAGAGTCAAATAAACACACCAGACTTAATTAACAACCGTATTCCCCGGCAACGGCGCCACTTTTTGATAACGCCCAAACTACACCTCAAATTAACGAGGCGTAAGCGGTCGTAGTCAAATATAGAACCCAACTAGGTTGGGGTCGAATCCCACAGAGAATATGGTGAGAATTAAGTCGTTAGTGAATTATGTGACTAATGGTCAATAGTTTCCGGTAAATAAAGGGGGGGTTTTGTGTAAACAATGCGTAAACCAAACGAACAATTAACGTATGAATGATAATCAATAGGAGAATGAACTAGGGAAGTGTTTACCATGGCGTTAGTAACAATGTCGATTCTAGGCTTAATCGGGTTCTTTTTATATGCATGTCACGATGTGATTGAAGTAATGGTATCGTCTAAACGTTTCTCAACCAAATAGACAAATTTCCTTTTCTATTCTCTCGACCTCAAAAAGATGTGCTTTTTAGATTTCAATCCTAAACATCAAGTAGATTAATCTAGTTACAGCATTAATCATTAGACAAGAGTTAGTAGTCTCGAATCCTTGTTGTTAATCAAGTTTCCCGGTTTTAATCTTTTTTACTCAAGCAAATTAACCCTAGGCCTGTTCTAATGTTTGCAACCACTAGAAAATGTTAAATAATGAATGATTAACAACGTGACAATACATATATTGAACCCAACGCTACCCGGAATCTATATCGCTACGTTTGCCATGGCTCCTACAACCCTAGTTGTGGGAGGTTTAGTTAATCATGCTATAAAGAAAAGAGAAGAGAATTGTATTCATAATAAAGAGAATGGATTCTTACAATATAGTGAAAACAATCTTCAATTATCCAAGAACAAGAAAAACCAAGATCCCAAGAACGATTCAAGAACAAGCTTGAGGAGAAGGAAACCGTGTGTAGCGCGTTTCCTCTCTCATAACTCGCTCAAAAACTCCTAAAACTATTGGGAGAACTATTGTATAGTGAATGAATAATTAAAATAAAACTAACATAGGGTATTTATAGGAGTCTAGGAAACCAATCCCAAAAACGCTAGGATTCCGCGTCGCGGACTGCCTAAGTGTGACGGCCAGGCTGACGGACCATCACAGGGTTGATGGACCGTCGCCTGGACCATCACCCTTAGGCAGTGGACTGCCTCACTTGCTGCCTTGGTGTGACGGACCATCACACCCTTGACGGACCGTCACCTGAACCGTCACTCTTATCCAGAATGCTCTTTTTCGCGTATTTCCTTCCGTTTCCATGTTTCTCTCCATTTCCTATAAATATAACATAAAAACATCAAAAACGACGACGGTTGCTTGAAAACGTACGATTGTTCTTAGTTAAAAGGAGTCGAAAGTGCCGTAAAATGGCGGCACATCAACAATGCATGTTGATTGGTAGTAATTTTTAGCCTTGAAAAATTGTGTTTGGGGTGATTGATTTGGATAAGAAGACCGACAGGGATGCCCCTAAATTAAGAAAACGCACAGTGTAGAGGAAATGATGGATGTATAGATTGATGAGACAGATGCTGAAGCAACTGCTTCATCTCCATATCAGGCTACCTCAGAGACACATGCACATTCCCCCACACCCATTTTAACCAAAAGTGGCCTCCAGGATATGGTTGATAAGACATATAACAATGAGGCAGTTGAGAAACTTGGTCAGAGATCTACAGGGGTTGATTGATAGAGCTATCAAGAAAGATGTCCGTGGGTTTATCGATAAGGTGACCAAACTCTTCCAAAGGGTAGATATAATTGAAGGGTCCATCAAAGCACTCCGGAAGGATGTGGATAAGGCAAAAAGGAAAACTCCAGTTGAGGAAGCAGATTTGAGCTCCTTGTCTAAACCCCATCCAATGCGAGGGCCCATGGACGATTTGTTCTCATCCTATAAGGATAATGAGCCTGAGCTGCCTGGTGATAAGGATGACTTTCTAAATGATGATCAGGACCCAAAGTTTCAATATATTCTCCAAGAGTCCATAATGGAAGTGCACTCCCAAAAGGGTGATGTGGGTCTTAGTAGACAGACTGGAGATGATGAGGCAACAACTGATGATGATGAGGCATTCAGGGAGTGTTGCACCCCCTTACCAGTTACTTGAGCTTGTAGCATTGAGGGATATTCTTCTTTTGATGGGAGGGGGTGCTCTTTATTATTATTGCTTTTGGTTGCCCGTGATTGGGCTTGAGATATTTCTATTGTCCTTGTCGGGCCTTGTTGGCATTCTTAGTTTCTCTTGTTAGATTTGATTTGGCCCTTGTCGGGCATATGTTGGATGATTGTGATGATATTTCCCTTGCCGAGCCTTTATGTTTATGTTTTTTTATGCTTAATTGTGCCCTTGACGGGCTTGATTTTTAATGTTTGGTTGTGTGCCAGGTTAGTATTATATGATTCCATTGTCTTGCTACCTGTGCCTTGCAAATGCACTAAGAGCCTACACAAAAACTTGTTTCTCAAATTATTTATGAGCGCGAATTTTTTTTATTGCCTTGTTAATATTAGTTAAGTAATAAACTCCGAGGGTTTTCTTAATACGACAGTTCTTTCCTAAGGAGAAATTTTTTGTCTTTATATTCTTTTCCTTTTTCTTTTTTTTTGTTTTTGTGTCAAACCAGGTTGGTATTTCCCTATGATAGATTGAGAGGCGACTTTCTTAAGGGAAAATGCCAAGTTTTAGTTTAAATTTGAGTCTGTAGTGTGCTTGTCTCGAAATGGAGCCGCCAAAAAAAAATTCTTGGCAAGATATTTTTGGAAAAGAAAGGAAAGAGGGAAAATGGATTTTTGAGGAAAGCATTCTCTTGTCATTATTTGAACCCTCTCGTTTTGGCTTTATCAATTCCCGAACGAGTGTGTAATGAACTCAAAATAGCTTGTCAAAAGTCATTTACCCCAATTGATCTTGAGACTAGTGAAAGAGGTCTTGTGGCATGATGCCTTGTGTGGTGAGGCTTTACTTTGATTCTTGTGTATGCGTGTTGTCTAGAACTTGCCCCGAATGAGATTCAAGGCAAAATTTTAGGTGTGACCGAGCTTGGAAAATGACCTTAGGCCCTTTTTGAACAACCACTTCACCCAAATGACTTCCCTCAACATCAATCCTAGTGAACCCCTTTGAGCTAGTGACCGTTCTTTGGCACCTTGTTTAACACCTTAACATTTTTGAAACCTCCATCTTGGCACCCGTCCTCCCTAAGTACTAGAAAATGAAAGGTAGGCTAAAAGCCTAAGTTTTGTGGGGGGGGGGGGGAGGGGAAATGAAAAGACACCATAGGCAAATGCCTAAGTTTGGAGGTGTATGTGATCAATGAGGATAAGAAAAAGGATGCACTTCAAGTACAAGGTAGTACCTTAAGTTGAATTAAAAATTGCTCCAAAAAGTTCAATCAAATGAGAAAAAATGAAAAGAAAGAATAGTTGCTACCAAACAAAGGTGATACAAGGAGTTTTGAATGATCATGAGTGAAAAGGAAAAGCTTGGGTTGTGTGAGGGAGAAATAAGGTGAAGTCAAGGTAAACAATGTGAGCGGTGTTTGAAATGATAACAAAGAGAATTAGGGAGGTGTAGTCACATGAAACAAATAAAATCCTTACCTTAGCCCTAACCAACATTGTAACCCGTAAGTCCTAGTTGAATTTGAGCTTGGCCATCCTACATTAGTGGTGATTTACGTGAAGGGCAAGCCTATGGGTTGACATGTCTGCACTTGAACTTTCTTGAGAGAGTGAGAGTTTTATTGATTCTCTTATAATCCCTTTATTTTGTGAATTGCATGATTGTGAGTGGGATTCTCTCTTGAGGTGAGTGGCATCATGCACTCAAATTGAAACATAATGTCTCTATTTCAATTGAGAGAAATGAATGAGACAAGTTGTGTGGTGAATCTCGAGGCAAACCTTGATGGTCCATGATATTGACTTGAAAAGCTTTGTATCACGTTTTGAATGACAAAATTCCCTTGATTTTAAATGAGAAATGAAGTCCTTTTGAAAAAGGTTTAGAAATGATCTATTGCCTTGATGATGTGGTGGTTCAAATTGAGATGAGCACAATAGTTGAGGCTTTGGTTTGAGTCTTTGTCTTTGTCTTTGTTATTTTTCTTAGTTTTTTTAAATAGAGTAGTCTTGGGTGCCTTGATTGAGTTCTAGAGAATAATTCATTCCTTACCTTGTGAGTAACTTGCTTGAGGACAAGCAATAGTTTAGGTTTGAGGGTTTGAAAAGTCGGTAATCTACCAACTTATTGAGCCTTTACTCATGAATTATTGTTGTGTTTTGATAAGATTTAGAGGTTTTTATGGCCTTTTATTGATGTCTATGCAGGTACTTGTATTCAAAGATAGAAAACAAGGAAATAGACCCAAAAAGAGCAAAAAGGAGTGAAGTGTGAAGTGAGCAAAGAACACAAAAATTTCTGCTGAGAGATGCGGCGTTCGTGCGACACGTACTTTCCTTGGTGTGGAATGCACCTTCCACTGCATGAAGTCCAGAAGTTGATGAAGGATCTGTTAAGGGGTGTGGTTGTTATGCGACGCGCACACTACCTGGTGCGAACCGCACTCCACTTTGCATAAAGCTCCCAAGTCGGCTTGAGTCATTGGATCATTGAAGAGTGTTGTACGACGCGCACATCACGACATGAAAACCACATGTCGTGCCACACAGCGCCCAAAGAGCATTTTTGTCCAAATTTATGTGACATTTTGGGAATGTTTTGTAAACCCATTTTAGGCACAATTAAAAAGGAGTTCTAATAGTTTTGAAGTTTTTGAACAATATTCATAGCTTTGTGAACAAAATTTCCCTTCTAAGAACAAGAAGAGGGTTTCATCAAATTCCTTCTTCCCAATTTATAGAACCACCATTTTATCTCCAAACTGAGCTCGGATATTGAGAAATTTAGCTTGAATGGAAGGGAAATTGAATTACTCATTTGGTATACCTCTTTTCCTAAGCATGAGAAGCTAAACCTATTATATAGGTATGTGTTGATGATGGGTACTTGATAAATGGGTGTGGGTGTTGCTAATTCTTATTTATAAATGCTTATTTGACATATGATTTCATCACATTTTAACTCAAAAATTAGTGGTTGCAAACATTAATTTTCCTAACTTGGTTATGTTGTTGCTTGAAAGAGGATTTTGTAACTCTGTATGTGAAATTGCTAGTGGGAACTTGAGCTTCCATTTAGATTGAGGCTAGAAATAGCTCATATCGATGGAATCACCCAATTAAGGGTCTAAAGCTAGAAATAGTATGACCTCCCCAAGCATATCTTGGTTGTTTTATTGCCTAATGAATAGTGCTTGAGCTAAGACTATTGGATATATAGTTGTTAATTGAGAGATAAATACCCATACTTAAAACCAAGGTTACCCATGTCGTTTAGCATGAATTTTGACGAATAAGCAATCACCCTATCCCATGTTCGAGTCTCATTTGACACACATCCCTACTCTTCCTCTCTACTGTCTGTACCTCATTTTACTTTATTGCTTTATTTTGTTGAATTGAAAATTTGTGACAGATTCCCAATTCACCCTTTTTATATTACTCACTCTCGTTGTGAACTCTGTTTTATAATCACCTAGGCTAAACTATAAATTCTCTATGGGATCGACCCCGACATCCGTTGGAACTATAAATGTGTTTTGCTCTGACGATCACTGATACATCCTAATAGGAGAGTACATTTGAGCATTATCAATAGCCATTCCCAATTATCGCACCATCTATGGTCCAGAGTCAAATAGAAGGCCACACAGGACCACAAGGATGATACTACCAACTAAAACGAATACTACAACCATAGGAGCAAAAATAAGATGGATATGAAATTTCCTTTTTACAAAAATCCATTATTTCATGATTCATCTGAATGGGCCTAGCCTTGGTAGTTATGGCCAATTCATTGAATCCTTCAATGTATGGGAGTTCAACTGTGTGCTTCTTTATTTCCCAAAAAGCATTAGGAATATCTGAGCATATTTCTTTTTCAAATTGGTTTTGAAGATTAGCTATTTTAGTAACTATCTCTGGGGGTTTTAAAATCTGCTCAATTTTCTTAACTTGAATTTCATCTTTTAAAAAGGTGATATGTTGAGAAAGATTATTGATACAAAAAATAGTTTTTTCTCGTACAAAATTACTTTCATCTTGTGAAAGAATTTTAACAAAAAGAATGTAATTCTTTTCCGAGAATAGACATAGTAATACTGATTAAACTGGTACAATAAGGCTTTATCTGAGTGATAAAAGGGATTCCTAAAATGATATCATCATTGATATCCTCAGTAATAATAATATCATTTGTCAAGCAAATACCATTGTTGCAAATATGAGCTTTTGAAAGTTTATAATTAATTCTTAAAAGTTCTCCTGTAGCGGAGTATAATTTGGAAGTACTTTTTTACAAATACTGAGTAGGAACAATACCTTTTACTATGCAGTTGTGATCTGCACCACTGTCAAGTAAAGCAATTTTATTAATATTAAAATGTTTGTTAACTACAATGCGGATAGGTATATGATGACTCCAAGGTATGATAGAGGATATGACAGTCAGTCCAGGGGTTGCAGAGGTAGAGGTGAAGTCACTAGTCTTAGTGAAGAGAGGTTCCGCAAGATGGTCATTGTTAACTGGAATTTGAATGGTATCACTTTCCTGGATAGTTCCTTGATTAGATTCGAGATCCTGAAAAGCGACCTTCTTGAGGACTTGGTAAGTAAGGATATCTGTTTTGACTTTTCCATGTCTAGATTTAATATTCTTGATTTCTTATTTGAGGTTAGAGACCTCACTTCCAAGGTCAGAAATGGAAGGTTCGGTATGACCATCAAATCGATTCATGATTTGCTTCATACTGAAAGGTTCAACTAATGGCTTAACTCTAGGTTTGTCAGTGTGAAGGATGATGTTTTTAAGCTCTATTAAGTAGCACTTTCAGGATTCATCATCATTGATGTGCTGGACAATGTCAAAGAGGGCTTCTTTCGAGTCATTAGAAAGGACTCTGAGCCTAGGGGGAGTTATGTCACAGACACAGAATGCTTCAGTGCAACTACATTCTTTACCTGATTGACTAGAATCTGAATCATATCCTTTATTGATATCTTCATCATCACTGTATTCTTCATAAGAATGAGATGAAGAATCAGAGAAAGGTTCTTCAAGAATAGAGAAGAGTTTTTCTTCAGTCTCTTCATCGATACAGAGAAGATTGATCTTTTTCTCCTTAGTTTTGGATTTACATTCATTGGATTTATGGCCTATTTTTCCACAGGTCCAACAGATGTCTGGTTTAGAATCCCTTGGTCTTTTGGACCTAGAATTCTTCCTCTTGGGTCTTTCATTTTCTCGGCAGGATTTGGATCTATGGACTTTCTTAGATCTTTTTTCCTTCTTGATTTTATCAGGAGGAGTAATGAAACCAAAGTCTTGGCAGAAACTTCCTAATTCTCTTTTAGAGGAGGATTTTTCCTACTTAAGTTGGTGCCTGAGTTTCATATCAGTGTAGAGTTCAAGACCAACGTTGTTGATGATACTTACTAGATCTCTGTAGGTTAGTTGGCTGTAAGGAATACGACCATCATTGCGGTTTTGGATTTTGGTCCTGACTTTATCAGCGAACAGGGGTGGAAGACCACTTATGAAACGTTTTTTCCAAAAATCCAAATGGCAGTCTGGGCAAATCATGACTTTGCTAAGGAAGGCATGTTTGAATTCATCTAAGGTAGGACAATTGAGGTTGTTGAGAATTTGGAGGCTTCTATCTTGGAAGAGTTTGGGCTCGCCAATGAAATGCTTAGCTATATGATAGAGAAATGTAGCACAAGCATCTTCTCTAGTGACTTGGGTAGGGGTTTCAGAAGTTCCTTCAGTCTTAACTATAGTCTCCGTTGCAGAAGCATTTTAAATGAGTTGTTTGGTCTTATCATTGCAGTGGTTGTCCCACCAGTGTTTTAACATTCCAATGAATCCCACAACAATCATAATGTCAGCTTCTTTATCAGTAGAGCTCCTTATTTTGTAGGCTATAATGGCAACTCCCATCTCATGGAGTTTGTTGTAAATTTGATGTTCTGACAAGCCATCAATATTCCATTCATTGATGCTTCTTCCTTCATGTGAGAAGGTCGAAAGGAAAGCATTTTCTTCGTATTGAAGATCAGGAAAGGAAGGTTTACTATGAAAGTTTTTCATGTTATGAAAACGATCATTGGAAAGTCCTTGAAGATTTCTTTGGTTTTTATCATCTTTAGAGGAGATGTTGAAATTGGAAAGTTTTTCATTGATTTTGTCAAGAACATTTTCGAAGATTTCAAAGTTGTCTTTGAATTTTGGAAATTTTTCTCTAGAAAATTCATTGAGTTTGAAACCAAGATTAGATTCTATGGTCTGGTTATAGGAGGAGGATGGAATCGGTCTTCTGATGATGGAAGGTTTAGAATCTTCAATCTGTATGGAGATAGTATGAAGAATTTGGTTAGAGTAATTGTTTTGTTCTACCACGCAATATATGTCGTCTGAGGTAACAAAAGAGGCAGACTTGTCACTCTTTTCTTTGAAAGGGGAAGCATTGATAATGGTACCAGCTACAGCGATGTTGATTCCTTCAAGAAGGGGTGTGATGGATTCAACAACTTGGTTAGAAGTTGTATACCATTTGTTGATAATGACCTGAAGGGATTCGGTTTGGTTTTCAATTTTGCCGGTCATTTCAAACCATTTAAAGAATTCGATTTCACAACCAATTCTTTTCATGTCTGCCATCCAGGAATCTCTGAAGGCTTCTCTTTGTCGAAGAGTATATGTGGTAACGTACCAATTTCTCTTAGGCTAGTTATCAGGATTAGTCTAGAGTTTTAGGAGGATTTTCGGGTCTGGAGTGAAAGATACCCTGGTTTGGAGCATCTTTAGCTAGCCAGGTTTTTAAGTAAGAGGTGGTGCCATTTTGCGGGCGGTGGGACTAACAGGGAACTCTTGGAACTCTTGGTAGAAGACTTTAGGGATGTCTCCTGTGAAGTCTACTCCAGTAGCTTTTCCCTTGTCATTGTTGATAGGAATAGTGTTGGTATCAACTTCTTCAGCTGCTTCTTCAGCTGTTTCAGTAGCTTCCTCTGGGGTTTTTGAAGAAGGTGTTCTAGGATAAGGTCTAGCAGTACCTGCAGTTAAAGGGCCAGACCAGGAAGACCTTCAATAAGAGGAAGATCTGGTAATAGGATTGTCAAGAAATTTGAGTTCAATCGATCCGTCAGGGAATTGAATGACTCTTTCAATTTGAGATCTTTCTGAGTGAGACGAGAAAGGTTGGGGTATGGCATCGAAGTGCTAATCATTTCTGGAAAGTACATTGTTCCACTTGAGAAGTATATGAACAAAGATAGTACTATGTTCATGTTTGGCTTCCATAAGCATAGTTACACCTTTCTGGCTCTCAATTCGAGCCTTTGGTGCAAGAGTGGTCTTTATAAGCCGATAGTAAACTCGATAGATAATTGCTATTTCTCGAGTATTGGCTTTGCTGTTCAGGTTCTTAGTTTTGACATTAAGTGTCAAGGAGTCCATGACATTAGGCTCATTAATGTCTATAGAGAAGTTAGGGTAACAATTGAAGTATACTGGGCCATCGTCCAAGTTACTCTGGAGGACCCCTAACAGAGAAT
This sequence comes from Jaltomata sinuosa, assembly GCA_003996215.1. NCBI lineage: Eukaryota > Viridiplantae > Streptophyta > Magnoliopsida > Solanales > Solanaceae > Jaltomata > Jaltomata sinuosa. Next base: position 201,626 of record QJPP01003274.1, on the reverse strand, counting down.
CATAAAAATTAAGAAAACGGTCATCTATAAGGAGGGGACAAACATGTATATTTAAGCCTTTTCGAAAGAGAGTCTTGACAGCAACATGGACCAAACCAATATGCAAATAATTAAAATTATTTTTATAACGATTAATGTCATTAGCTTTTAACAAACGAATAATTTAAAGAGAATTATTAATAGCAATAGTAGACTCACAGGTCTTGATATTAGATCTAGTAACAAAACTGAAATTACCTAAGTGGTAAATCTTTTTAAAAGGTTCCTCTGGTATATTCCAATTTGGAAGATCATTTTCAAGCTTAGCTATTTTGGTAGCTTGAGAAGATAGATTAATACTGTTTAAAATACAACAACAACAACATACCCAGTGTATTCCCACAATGTGGGGCGATTAATACTGTTTAAAATATGTTGGTTATTATCCATTGATTAAATAACTGTCTTACGGGCTTACAATACAAAATAACATAAAGAGTAGAGACAATAATACAATAAGTATGCTTGTTTATACAGGTTTCTTATAATATATGTCAAAGATCCTACTAAAGTTTCTAAGGAAGATTCTATTAGATTGACATCTGTTCTTTTCTAGAGTTATCTTGGCTATGGGATCACCATTAATAGGTCTAAATGCCCTCCTGGCTTGACGACCTTACAATAGGGCTAGCCAACGTATGAACCGGGAATTACTCGGTTACCTCACACTCATAGGAAAGAATGAAAACCTCAAACCTAGTATAGAAACAATATAGAAGGAACAAGATATATAGAATAAAATTTCTGAATATACAAACATATTTAATGTAAAATTATAACATACTTCTTAAAATCATTTTGCAATGTCCCAGACAGTATATGTGTTTAGCCACTCATGCAAAGGACGTATACTGCCAACATGGCTCTGCCAACAAACTCTTGGGTGCCAACATGGCTCTATGCCCCAATAAAATGATTCAAAGTATACAAATTAAAATAACCAAAATTGTAGAAAATTTACAAAGTTTATTTCATAAAAGAGTTACAGCAGAAATGTTTACAAGGAGAGAGAGAGAGAGAAGCTTTTCAGAATGTGGTAATGTTCTGATGCCTTCCTATTTTCAAATGTTTATCCTTTTATAGAGTAAGGATACATAGGAGAGTGTATCTTAAATGTACACTTGGAGGGTTGTGATCTTGCCGACGGTTCAGTGGTTGATAAAAGCTTGTCGTCTTCTTTTTGATAAGAGACTTACTTTTCTAGATTCCTTTTAGGAACAGTAAGTTGCCTTTTGGAAAAGTAATTTTGATTCTTTGAACATCTACTTTTTCCAAAGGTCATTCTCATGTTCTTAATAGGAGTCAAGATAGGCTGCTGATATTCCCGTGGGGTCTAGCATGTTTCCATTATCAGTTTCTACTGTAGCTTCTTCTAAGAGAATCATAATGTATTCGTCATTTGACTGATCATTGTCCATCTCTTGGAGGGCTCTCTTTAATCTTTCTTTGAGCACATTCTTTGATGGCGAAGTTGAGGATGTTTTGGGTGATACCTTAGCTGGGTTCTTAGATACCACTTTGGGGATCCATCCTCTAATTTTGATCTCTTTAGAGAGATATTTGATTCTATCTAACTCTGTCTTGGCAAAGTTCCAGGATATAATATAATAAATTCTTTTCTTAATAAAATATTTACACATTTTAATGTGTTCTGGGAGTGTGGAGATTTCTTTTTTGACTTGAAATTCAATAAATCTGTTGAGAAATTACTGTGGGAGAATATCTCTGTTTCCTCCAAAATAGTTCCACCATTCGTAAAACCATCTGGGGATAATTTATTTGACCATTTCTGGACAATATTTGATGAACCAAGTATGTCTTGGCCTGATATATAGGAAATTGAACCATGCATTATTATAGTCATGCCAATTATAAGTCTGTGGCTTATGAGGCATGGATAACGTGATGGGGGTAAGGAGGTGGTCTGTATACCATTTCGATGGAGAGAAGACCCTCTTGATAGTGAATCTAGAAAAAACTGATAAATTCTGGATTCTTTTCACTCATGGTGTGTTCAATGATAATAGACTCTGTGTCTACTAATATGGCTTCGAAGTATCTTTGGGACTTAAGTGGATTATCTGTATCCACATAATTGTCATTCAAATATACTGGTCTGATAAGACTAGGAATCGGGGTTCCTTCATATTGTTTGTCTATCGCCAGTATTGGCAAAACTTGTTTTGTCAAGAAATCAAATTCTTCTTTTGGAGGAGATGTATCAGTTTTTTTCCTGATGTTGGTTTAACTGCTTGTGCAAAGGTCTCTGGGGCCTTCATTGTGTAGCTTTCTTTTGTTTGTACCAAAGAAGATGATGCTCCATGCTCAATCTTTTATTTGATCAGCTGGGTAGGTGTAGGACCTTGTAATTTTGGGTACTCTGCTAGAGCAGTATACATGTTTTGAAATTCCATCCTGGGATTTTCTCCTACTGGAATTGGTGGCCTCTAGGGTAACCTTGAAAGAGGGAGGTCGAATGGTCTAGCCATTTGTTGTGGTCTCTGTGGTGAATCTGGCTTCTGGGGCCTCATACTGGGCCTCATTGTTTCCCTGTAGAAATTATCTTGTTAAGAAATCTTGGAGGGAATTTTCTTCTCCTTTTATAAAGTTAATTTGAAAATCAAAGCTAGATAGTAGAGCTTGCCATCTAGCAAATATTTGTTCAAGTTTTTTCACATCCTTTTTGTAAAATTTCTTTAGCAGATTTGCAATCTACTCTAAGTAAAAATTCTTTGTTAACCAAGTCATCTGGAAACTTAGTGATACATAGCACTATAGATAAGATTTCCTTTTTAACAGTTGAATAATGTTTTTGAGCAGAATTCCAGATTCCAAAAGTAAAGCGAACAAGCTATTCAGGAAACTCAGGGACTAATCTTTTTTTCAAAATCCCTCCATAACCGATGTCAGAAGCATCAGTCTCTACAATCATGAAAGCTTCAGAATTAGCTATCCCTAGACATGGGAGGTTTTGAAGTAAGGTTTTGACAAGGATCACAGCCTTAGTTTGTTCAGGACTCCAAGGGACTGGGTTTTTTCTAAGGCGTCTATAAAGAGGTTCACAAACCTGTCTAACTTTGAGGATGAAATCAGCAACATAATTAAGACTTCCAACGAATCTTTGGAGTTGGGTTTTATCAGTAATTTCATTGGGAAACTTGGAGGAGAACTCTATGGCTCTGCAGATAGGTTTATAAGCTCCTTGGTAAAGATCATGACCTAAAAACCTAATTGTAGTTTGAAAGAGCTTAATCTTTTTAGCACTAACAACTAAGCCATTATTCTTAACAATCTTAAAGAAAGTATTGAGATGTTTAAAATAAGAATCAATGTTCTCAGAGAATATTAACACATCATCGATATAAACAATTGATATGTAACTGTAATCATTGAATATAGAATTCATGATATTTTAAAATTCAGAAGGAGCATTTTTGAGCCCAAATAGCATGACATTCCATTCATACTGTCCAAACAGAATATTGAAAGCAGTTTTATATTTATCTTTTTCAGTGATTTGGATTAGCCAAAAATCTGATTCCATATCAAATTTGCTATACAATTTCGCTTTGAAAGTTCTTTTCAAAAGATCCCTTTTGTTAGGAATCGGATACCTAATCCATTTTAGGATAGCATTAAGAGGTTTATAGTTTATAACTAATCTTGGTGCTCCTCTTCCTTTTTCACCATTCTTATTTACATAAAAGGTAGAGCAACTCCAAGGAGATTTGGAAACCCTGATCTTGTTTTGTAAAAGAATATCAATTTCCTTTTTACAAAAATCCATCATTTCATGATTCATCTGAATGGGCCTAGCCTTGGTAGTTATTGCCTGTTTATTGAATCCTTCAATGTATGGGAGTTCGACAGTGTGCTTCATTCTTTCCCAAAAAGCATTAGGAAAATCTGAGCATATTTCTTTTTCAAATTGGTTTTGAAGATTAGCTATTTTAGTAACTATCTCCGGGTTTTTTAAAATATGCTCGATTTTCTTAACTTGAATTTCATCTTTTAAAAAGGTGATATGTTGAGAAAGAATATTGATACGAAAAATAGTTTTTTCTCGTACAAAATTACTTTCATCTTGTGAAAGAGTTTTAACAAAACGAAAATGTAATTATTTTTCTAGAATAGACGTAGTAATACCGTTTAAACTGGTACAATAAGGCTTTATCTGAGTGATAAAAGGGATTCCTAAAATGATATCTTCATTGATATCCTCAGTAATAATAAAATTACTTGTCAAGCAAATACCATTGTTGCAAATATGAGCTTTTGAATGTTTGTAATTAATTCTTAAAAGTTCTCCTGTAGCGGAGTATAATTTGGAAGTACTTTTTTGCAAATACTTAGTAGGAACAATACCTTTTACTATGCAATTACGATCTGCACCACTGTCAAGTAAAGCAACTTTGTTAATAATAAAATGTTTATTAACTACAATGAAGATAGGTATATAATGACTCCGAGGTCTGATAGAGGATATGACAGTCAGTCCATTGGCTGCAGAGGTAGAGGTGAAGTCACTAGTCTTAGTGAAGAGTGGTTCCGCAAGATGGTCATTGTTAACATGAATTTGAATGGTATCACTTTCCTGGATGGTTTCTTGATCAAATTTGAGATCTTGAAAAATGACCTTCTTGAGGACCTGGTCAGTAAGGATATCTGTTTCGACTTTTCCAAGTCTGGATTTAATAATCTTGATTTCTTCTTTGAGGTTAGAGACCTCGCTTCGAAGGTCAGAAATGGAAGGTTCGGTATGACCATCAAATCGATTCATGATTTGCTTCATACTGAAAGGTTTAACTAATGGCTTAGCTCTAGGTTTGTCAGTGTGAAGGATGATGGTTTAATAGAGCTTACTGGATTCATCATCATTTATTTGCTGGACAATGTCAAAGAGGTCTTCTTTCGAGTCACTAGAAAAGACTCTGAGCCTAGGGGGAGTTTTGTCACAGACATAGAATGCTTCAGGGCAATTGCATTCTTGACCTGATTGACTAGAATCTGAATTGTATTCTATATTGATATCTTCATCGTCACTGTATTCTTCAGAAGAATGAGGTGAAGAATCAGAGAAAGGTTCTTCAAGAATAGAGAAGAGCTTTTCTTTAGTCTCTTCGTCGATACCAAGAAGATTGATCTTTTTCTTCTTAGTTTTGGATTTAAATTCATTGGATTTATGATCTGTTTTTCTACATGTCCATAAGATGTCAGGTTTAGAATCCCTTGGTCTTTTGGACCTAGAATTCTTCCTCTTGGGTCTTTGATTTTCTCGGTAGGATTTGGATCTATGGACTTTCTTAGATCTTTTTTCCTTCTTGATTTTATCAGGAGTAATGAAACCGAAGTCTTGGAAGAAACTTCCTAATTCTCTTTTAGAGGAGGATTTTTCCTTCTTAAGCTGGTGCCTGAGTTTCATATCAGTGCAGAGTTCAAGACCAACATTGTTGATGATACTGACTAGATCTCCGTAGGTTAGTTGGTTGTAGGGAATACGACCATCATTGCGGTTTTGGATTTTGGTCCTGACTTTATCAGCGAACAGGGGTGGAAGACCACTTATGAAACGTTTTTTCCAAAAATCCAAATGGCAGTCTGGGCAAATCATGACTTTGCTAAGGAAGGCATGTTTGAATTCACCTAAGGTAGGACAATTGAGGTTGTTGAGAATTTGGAGGCTTCTATCTTGGAAGAGTTTGGGCTCGCCAATGAAATGCTTAGCTATATGATAGAGAAATGTAGCACAAGCATCTTCTCTAGTGACTTGGGTAGGGGTTTCAGAAGTTCCTTCAGTCTTAACTATAGTCTCCATTGCAGAAGCATTGTAAATGAGTTGTTTGGTCTCATCATTGCAGTAGTTGTCCCACCAGTGTTTTAATATTCCAATGAATCCCGCAACAATCATAATGGCAGCTTCTTTATCAGTAGAGCTCCTTATTTTGTAGGCTATAATGGCAACTCCCATCACATGGAGTTTGTTATAGGTTTGATGTTCTACCAAGCCATCAATATTCCATTCAGTGATGCTTCTTCCTTCATGAGAGGAGGTCGAAAGGAAAGCATTTTCTTCATATTGAAGATCAGGAAAGGAAGGTTTACTATGAAAGTTTTTCATGTTATGAAAACGATCATTGGAAAGTACTTGAAGAGTTCTTTGGTTTTTATCATCTTTAGAGGAGATGTTGAGATTGGAAAGTTGTTCATTGATTTTGTCAAGAACATTTCCGGAGATTTCAAAGGTGTCTTTGAATTTTGGAAATTTTTCTCTAGAAAATTCATTGAGTTTGAAACCAGGATTAGATTCTACGGTCTGGTTATAGGAGGAGGATGGAATCGGTCTTCTACTGATGGAAGGTTTCGAATCTTCAATCTGTCTGGAGATAGTATGAAGAATTTGGTTAGAGTAATTATTTTGTTCTACCACGCGATCTATGTCGGCTGAGGTAACCAAAGAGGCGGACTTGTCACTCTTTTCTTTGAAAGGGGAAGCATTGATAATGGTACAAGCTACAGGGATGTTGATTCCTTCAAGAAGGGGTGTGATGGATTCAACAACTTGGTTAGAAGTTGTATACCATTTGTTGATAATTACCTGAAGGGATTCGGTTTGGTTTTCAATTTTGCCGGTCATTTCAAACCATTTAAAGAATTCGATTTCACAACCAATTCTTTTCATGTCTGCCATCCAGGAATCTCTGAAGGCTTCTCTTTGTCGAAGAATATAGGTGGTAACGTACCAATTTCTCTTAGTTTGGTTATCAGGACGAGTCCAGAGTTTTAGGAGGATTTCCGGGTCTGGAGTGAAAGATACCCTGGTTTTAAGCAAGAGGTGGTGCCATTTTGCTGGCGGTGGGACTAACAGGGAACTCTTGGAACTCTTGGTAGAAGACTTTAGGGATGTCTCCCATGAAGTCTACTCCAGTAGCTTTTCCCTTGTCATTGTTGATAGGAATAGTGTTGGTATCAACTTCTTCAGCTGTTTCAGTAGCTTCCTCCGGGGGTTTTGAAGAAGGTGTTCTGGGATAAGGTCTATCAGTACCTGCAGTTGAAGGGCTAGACCAGGAAGACCTTCGATAAGAGGAAGATCTGGCAATAGGATTGTCAAGAAATTTGAGTTCAATCGATCCGTCAGGGAATTGAATGACTCTTTCAATTTGAGATCTTTCTGAGTGAGACGAGAAAGGTTGGGTTATGGCATCGAAGTGCCAATCATTTCTGGAAAGTACATTATTCCACTTGAGAAGTATATGAACAAAGATAGTACTATATTCATGGTTGGCTTCCATAAGCATAGTTACACCTTTCTGGCTCTCAATTCGAGCCTTTGGTGCAAGAGTGGTCTTCATAAGCCAATAGTAAACTCGATAGATAATTGCTATTTCTCGAGTATTGGCTTTGCTGTTCAGGTTCTTAGTTTTGACATTAAGTGTCAAGTAGTCCATGACATTAGGGTCATTAATGTCTATAGAGAAGTTAGGGTAACAATTGAAGTATACCGGGCCATCGGCCAAGTTACTCTGGAGGACCCCTAACAGAGAATCATCAAAATTAAGAAAACGGTCATCTCTAAGGAGGACACAAACATGTATATGTAAGCCTTTTCGAAAGAGAGGCTTGACAACAACATGGACCAAACCAATATGCAAATAATTAAAATTATTTTTATAACGATTAATGTCATTAGCTTTTAACAAACGAATAATTTCAAGAGAATTATTAATAGCAATAGTAGACTCATAGGTCTTTATATTAGATCTAGTAACAAAACTGAAATTACCTAAGTGGTAAATCTTTTTAAAAGGTTCCTCTGGTATATATTCCAGTTTTGAAGATCATTTTCAAGCTTAGCTATTTTGGTAGCTTAAGAAGATAGATTAATACTGTTTAAAATATTTTTGTTACTATCCATTGATTAAATAACTGTCTTAGGGGCTTACAATACAAATTAATATAAAGAGTAGAGACAATAATACAATAAGCATGCTTGTTTATATAGGTTTCTTATAATATTCAAAGATCCTACTAAAGTTTCTAAGGAAGATTTTATTGGATTGACATCTGTTCTTTTCTAGAGTTATCTTGGCTACAGGATCACCATTAATAGGTCTAAATGCCCTCCTGGCTTGACGACCTTACAATAAGGCTAGCCAACGTATAAACCAGGAATTACTCGGTTACCTCACACTCATAGGAAAGTATGAAAACCTCAAACCTAGTATAGAAACAATATAGAAGGAATAAGATATATAGAATAAAATTTCTGAATATACAAACATATTTAATGTAAAATTATAACATACTTCTTAAAATCATTTTGCAATGCCCCAGACAGTATATGTGCTTAGCCGCTCATGCTAAGGACGTATATTTCCAACATGGCCTAGCCATGCAATTGTGAAGAACAAGAGCGGAGGGGCTTCATCGCAGTCGCAAGGAAGTATCTCGAAATTGCATAGAGCAAAAGAGGTTGGGTCCATAGGGTCTCCATCGCGATCACATGAAGAGACCCTCACAGTCGCGATGAACAGTAAGACAGACCATTGCGATCGTGATGGCTTCCCTCGCGGTCACAATTAATGCCATAGCCCTGCACCTGCAACATCAACCAACAGAAATCTGAAGGGAAAATATCTCTGGGTGGGCCCACAGGGCTCATCCGGGACACCGCGCACCCAAACAAACTATTCAACCACACCAGAAATAGTATTTCAGACTCAATGAAATAGACAGAAACCCAATAGAGGTCGATTCAATGAAAAGTGGGCCTAACGCCCAAAATCTAACCTTAACCCCAAAATGAGTTCGGAATCCTCAGGACCCAAACCAAAGGTCCCTCTAGACCAAAGTCAACAATGCATAGCTAACAGCGCTGTTAAAATTTCCATCTGAGGCTGTCTTCTCCGAATGTTGACCAAAGTCAAACTTCTAAGTTCAACTGGCTAAAAAAACAAAAAGCAAGACAAAACCAAACTGAAGTCTCCAAGACCCTGGCCAAGGGTCCACCTAGACCAAAATCCATGATCCGGAGCTAACAAAACTATTGGGATTTGATTCTGAGTACATTTACCAAGAATATTGACAAAAGTCAATGATATCCTAAAGTTAAGCTCTAAGACAGTGAAATGGCCATAAAGACCAAAGGAACGGCCAGGGCACCAAACCACCGGTCCCAGTAAGTCATAAATGACTTGGAGCCGCTATGGGTAAGCTATAATAGTACAAAGAAAGCATACAAACGTGAATGACCAAAAGGATCATTACATCATCCACTACTAAAAAGAACTTTCATCCTTGAATGTCAAGAACAAGGAAGTACCTGAAGGCTTAAACAACTGTGGATACTAAGCCCACATCTCTTTCTTAATATCCCAGGTAGCCTCCTCAACTGGAAGGTGCCTCCACTAAATGTTAACAATCAGAATCTCTCTAGACCTCAATCTCTTGACATCTCTAGCTACAATAGTGATCGGCTCATCAACAAAGGCCAAACTCTCATCTAACTGGACCGAATCCCATTGAAACACATGTGATTCATCTGGAACATACTATCACAACATCGATACATTAAACACTGGGTGCATGGCTGAAAATATCTGAGGCAAGGCTAGCATATAGGCAATACTACCAACCCTCTGAAGATTCTCAAATTGCCCAATGTACCTGGGGCTAAGCTTGCCCTGCCTACTAAATCTCGTCATGCCCTTCATGGGAGATACACGGCAAAACACCAAGTCACCAACACTAAACTCTAAGGCACAAAGTCTACGATGTGCGTAGATCTTCTACCTACTGTGGGCTGCTCGAAGTCTGTCCTGAATCACCCGAACTCTGATTAAGGAATTATGAAGCAATTTTGTACTGTGTAGCCTCGACTATAAATAATAAAACCAACCCACAGGAGATATGCAACGCCTGCCATACAATGCCTCAAATAGTGCCACGCCAATGCTCAAATGAAAATTATTATTATAATCAAACTCGGTCAATGGCACAAACTGATCCCATGAACCTCGAAAGTCAAGAACATAGGCCCATAGCATGTCCTTCAGGACCTAAATAGTCCTCTCATTCTAGCAATCTGTCTGAGGTGGAATGCAGTACTAAGCTGAACCTCTCTACCTAAGTCCCGCTGAATAGCCCTCCGAACTAAGATGTGAACTGAGTGCCACGGATTGAAATGATAGAAGTTGGGACCCATGCAAATGAATAAACTCATGAAGGTAAATCTGAGCTAACCTTTCTACACTGTAAGTCGAATGGACAGGTAGGAAGTGAGCTGGCTTAGTCAGCCTATCAACAATCACCCAGATGGAGTCAAACCCCCAAGAAGTACATGGCAACCCAACTACGAAGTCCATTGTGATCCCTTCCCACTTCCACTCAGGAATGGGATGTCGCTGCATCAATCCACCAGGTCTCATGTGCTCGAACTTAACCTACTAATAGTTCAAGCACCGAGATACAAACTCCACTATGTTCTGCTTCATACTGCTCCACCAGTAAAGTTGTCTCAAATCTCTATACATCTTCGCTATGACAGGATGGATAGAATATCTAGAACAATGTGCCTCATAGAGAATCAACTGAATCAAATCACTAACTCTCGAAACAAAAAGATGAGTATACAACCTCAGAATACCACCTGTATCTAGAGTAGCCCCGCTAGCCTCACCCCAAATAACCTAATTATGAAGGTCACACAATTTCTGATCCTCAAACTGACGGCTCTGAATCTGATCGACCAAGGTAGAACAAACCTCAATACTAGCGAGAATTCTGCTAGGATCTGACATGTCAAGTCTAACCAAATGGTTAGCCAAGGACTGGATGTCCAAGGCCAACGACCTCTTTGAAACTGAAAGTAAAGCTAGGCTACCTATACTCACTCTCTTCTAACTCAAGGCATCTACTACCACGTTTGCTTTATCTGGATAATATAGAATGGTGAAATCCTAGTCCTTCAGTATCTCAATCCATCTGTGCTGCCTTGAGTTCAGCTCTCGCTGACTCGTGATGTACTAAAGACTATGGTGATTGGTGAAGATCTCATAGTGAACCCCATATAAGTAGTGCCTCTAAATCTTGAGCGCAAAGACTACCCTCACCAACTCCAAGTCATGAGTGGTGTAGTTGTGCTCGTGAACCTTTAGCTATCTCAATGCATAAGATATCACTCGACCCTACTGCATCAATACACAACCAAGACCAAACCCTGAAGCATCATAATATATCGAGAAGCTCCGACCCTCAACTGGTAAAGTCAACACTAGAGCTAAAGTCAACAAAGCCTTAAGCCTCTAAAAACTATCCTCGCACTAATTTGACCACTGAAATAGGACATCCTTCCTACTCAGCCTAGTCAAATATGATGCTATGGAAGACAATCCCTCGACGAACCTCATGTAATACCCTACTAACCAACTGGTAAAGTCAACACTAGAGCTAAAGTCAACAAAGCCTTAAGCCTCTAAAAACTATCCTCGCACTAATTTGACCACTGAAATAGGACATCCTTCCTACTCAGCCTAGTCAAATATGATGCTATGGAAGACAATCCCTCGACGAACCTCATGTAATACCCTACTAACCCTAAAAAGCTGCGAACCTCGGTAGGAGTAGTAGGTCTCAACCAATCACAAAATGTTGATACCTTCCCTAGGTCCACTCTAATCCCAACCTTAGATACCACGTGCCCTAGTTATGCCATGGACTCAAGCCAAATTGGACTTTGAGAACTTGGTATAAATCCGATGATCTCTTAAAGTATGAAGTACAATCCTCAAGTGCTGCTTATGATCATCTCTACTCCATGAGTATATCAGGATGTCGTCTATGAATACTATCACGAACAAGTCCAAATATGGGTTGAACACCCTATGCATCAAGTCTATGAAAGTTGTGAGGGCATTAGTCAACCTAAAAGACATCACTTGGAACTTATAGTGGCCATAACGTGTCCTGAATGCTGTCTTAGGGATGTCCTCTGCCCCTAATCCTTAACTGGTGGTAACCTGACCTCAAATCTATCTTCGAAAATATGGTTGAACCCTGAAGCTAGTAAAACAAGTCATCTATGTGTGGCATCAGATACCTATAATCAGCTTATTCAGCTGCCTATAATCAATACTCATCCAACATGCCCCAAGAAATTCTGAATTTCCTTCATAGAAACTGGTGGAGGCAATTTTTCAATCACCTCAATATTCGCTCTATCAACCTCTATACCCTTTTTCGAAATCCGGTGACCAAACACTATCCCGTCTTTCACCATGAAGTGACACTTTTAAAAATTCAGCACTAGGTTGCACTTTTCACAACATTTTAATACACAACCCAGATGATCCAGGCAATCTTCAAAAGAGTCACCCATAACTGAAATGTCATCCATAAATACCTCTATAGTGTACTCTACCATGTCTGAAAAAATGGACATCATACACCTCTGGAATATAGCTGCAATATTGCACAGACCAAACAACATCCTCTTGAAAGCAAAACTCCCATACGGACAAGTGAAAGTGGTTTTCTCTTGGTCTTCGGGGGCAATAGAGATCTGATTGTACCCTGAATAACCATCAAGAAAATGGTACCAACCTCTACCCGCAAGACGGTCTAGCATCTAATCCATGAACGACATTGGGAAATGGTCTTTCTCAGTCTACATATTCAGTTTTCTGTAGTCCATGCATATGCGCTAGCCTGTGACTGGACTCATCGGAATCAACTCATTCATTGCATTTGGGACCACAGTAATCCCTCCTTTCTTTGGTACACATTGGAATGGGCTCACCAACTTGCTGTCTGAAATCGGATAAACCACACCTGCATCCAGCCACTTAATGATCTCCTTCTTGATGACTTCTTGCATAGGCTGATTCAACCTATGCTGATGCTCAATAGATGGAACACAATCAGGCTCGAGCTGGATTTTGTGTGTACAAATTCCAGGCAGAATACCAATGATGTCTATGATGGTCCAACCAATGGCTCTCTTAAACTTCCTTAAGACCAAAACTAGGGCTTCAACTTGTGCTTCAACCAGATCTGCAACAATGATTACCAGCAAAGTCTAATTATCTCCTAAGAATACGTACCAAAGATATGCTGGAAGTGCTTTGAGCTTCAAAACTGGAGGCTCCTCAATGGATGGGCGGGCAGGTGGTGTCTACCTATTCTTCAAGTCCAAGTCCATCTTCTTTAGTGCATAACTGTAAGATCCCAAACCTGTAAGTGATGCTACCATTTCATCGTACTCCTCAATATTGTCACCTTCAAAGTTCATAATGACTGCTGCAAGGGCTTCGACACCAAGTCTCTCCTTAATAGGTACAACTAGCTGGTCCTCATCAACAACATCAATAACTGACACCACTCGTATATCATCATGGTGCTTCATAGACTTGCACACATTGAAAGTCACCTCCTCATCATTCAGCCTGAATTTCATCTGACCTATTTCCAAGTCAACCAAAGCACGCCTAGTAGCCAAGAATGGTTACCCCAAGATAATGGGCACCTCAAAGTCAACCTCTCAATCCAGATTAATGAAATATGCGGGATAGATAAACGTGTCAACCTTTACTTATACATCATACGAAATTCCCACAGGCCTCTTCATCGTCCCATCCACCATAAGAAGCCACATTGTAGTCGGAGTGGGGGATCCCAAGCCCAACTAATTTTATACTACTAGAGGCATCAGATTTATACTAGCACCCAGATCACACAAAGATTTGGCGAAGTAGAATGCTCCAATCGTGCAAGAAATGGTGAAGGCTCCAGGATTTTCCTTCTTCTGTACCATAGAACGAGATACTATTGCACTATAGTTGTGTAAATTATTGACTGGCTCAAAAATAACCATTCTATTCCTCATCATCAAATCCTTCATGAATTTTGCATAACCAGTTATCTGCTCCAATGCTTTGACCAACGGGATATTGACTGATAGCTGCTTCAATATGGAGATGAACTTGTGAAATTTGCAATCCTCAACCTTCTTCTTCAACCTCTGGGGATAAGGTGGAGGAGGCAATGTCATGGGTTTCATGATCGGTGCAACCTCTTTGCTCTTTGCCTTCAACTCAGAAGGAGGTCTCTTAGATGACCCTTCACCACTAGCTTTCTCTTCATACTCGGCTACAATCTTAGCATCATCCTTCTCATCTTTGGCTAGCTCAACATCAACAATAGGCATGGGAGGATCAATAGTCTGTTTCCCGCTCTGAGTGGTCACCGTCATAACTTGTCTATCATTTTTCAGATTCTGAATTGTGTCACTTGGGAGAGTACCTTTTTGGCACGGATTCATACTGGTTGACAACTGGTGCATCTGTGTCTCAAGCTGCTCTATGGAGATGGAGTGAGACTCTACCTTCTACCTAAAAGTTTAGCTTTTATATCCTTCAAACTTGCATCCGTGGAGTCAACCTTTTGGAACACCTTGTTGATCAATTCCCTCATGGTAGGTTGTACAGCCCACTCTTCACAAGTCGCAGGTGGAACGTAGAGGCCAGTTCTATCATTCTTATACCCATCCTTTTTCTGCCAGTCACAATCTCTGTACCAAGATCGATTGTAGTAATCATCTCTATCTCTGTACCAAGACCGATTGTAGTAATCATCTCTATCTCTGTTCTGACCTTAATTTCCTTGGCCAGAAGCCCAGAAACCCATTCCTTGATCATTCGGATAACTGACTTCTTCTTCAGATGAGTAACCGTTTGGTCTAGGTGCTTTTCCTTGCGAGCTGATGACTTTTACCTTCTCAACTCCCTCAGCCAGGAATTTCTTTGCAAGCAAACCAAGTGTCATGTTCATCTCAGCAACTTCCTGTTTAATGTCTTCCAATTCATTTGGATCCACGGAATTACCCACTGCATAAGTACTTGCTGGATTCTCAGCCGCTCTAGTATGCCATGCTCGGTTAGTCCACCGTGTGATACGCACTCTACCTGGTGCGTTCTGCACCTCATTTTGCACAAGACCCAAAGATCCGCTAGAGTCACTGGTCCACTAAGGTGGAGCTGTGCGATGCGCACAACGAGATATGTGAAATGTACATTGCAGCGCACACCTCTTGAGGGGCATTTTTATCCACTTTTATGTGACAATTTGGGAACCTTCTAAAACCTAATTTAGGCACAGTTTTGATAGTTTTGAATAGTTTTTAATTCTTGTAATATCGTTGAACAAGTTTTCTTTCCCAAGGCAAGATAGTGGGTTTCACTCAATTCTCTCCATCTTCAACCTTTGATTTGTAAATCGAGCTTAGATATTGGAAACTTCTTCCATTAATTAATGGAATTTGAATTACCCACTTGGTATTACTTCTTATTCCTTTAGCATGAGTGACTAAGTCTCCTTGTCTAGGGGTATGTGTATGATGGGTACTTGATTAATGGGTATGGGTCTTGCTCATTTGTGTTTATAATTGTTGAATTCATATGGGTCTAGTGAAGTTTCTGTGTTTTAACTCTAAAATTAATGGTTGCAAACATTGATAGAAATTACTTGATAGTGTTTTTGCTTGAGAAAGAGGTTCATAATTTTGGATGAGCATTCACTAGTGGGTACTTGTGATTTCATTTAGATTGAGGCTATAAATAGCTCAATTCACCGAAAACACCCATTTAAGAGTCTAAGCTAGAGATAGTGTGACTTCCCCAAGCCTATGTTGGTTGGTTGATGACAAAACCATGATTATTGAACAAAGACCATTGAATATATGTGTGTGAGATCGAAATATTAACATTCATGCCTAAAACCAATGCTACCCATGTTGTTTAGCAAGAATTTACATAATTGAGCAAGTACCTTGACCCGTGTTCGATTCCCATTGGAAGCACACCCCTAGTCATCCTCTCTCTTGATACAAACTCGTGTTTACTTTACATTTTTGCTTGAATTGCAAATTGTGCAGATTTCCCAATTCCCTGATTTCCTCTTTTTTTTATTTTTATTATTGTTTGAACATTGACTCTATTGGTGATTGATATATGACAATCCTTTAGGAATCTCTACCATTTCTCTATGAGATTGACCCCGACTCCCGTCGAGAATAATAAATTTTGGTTTGCATATTGATCGCCTTCACCTCTATATGGAGAGTGTTAATTGAGCGTTATCAAAAATGGCGTTGCCAGGGATTTCATTTTGAGTAGCCTTTTTGATTGACGTTTAAAATCACCTTGTGAGATTTTGTTTGCTTTTCTCCTTAGCGGATTTCGACTTCCATGACCACCGTCCAGCTGTTTTAATCGACTAACACCCTTTGTGGGATCTAGGTTAGCGCGCAGTTTGGCACCGTAACCCGGCTTTCGGTTCATCCCGCATCACCAGTTCTGCTTACCAAAAATGGCCCACTTGGAGATCTTGATTCTGTGGCGCGGCTCAACAAAGCAGTCGCACCGTCCTACCTATTTAAAGTTTGAGAATAGGTCGAGGGTGTTGCGCCCCCGAGGCCTCTAATCATTAGCTTTACTCGATAGAACTCGCACGCGAGCTCCAGCTATCCTGAGGGAAACTTCGGAGGGAACTAGCTACTAGACGGTTCGATTAGTCTTTCGCCCCTATATCCAAGTCAGACGAACGATTTGCACGTCAGTATCACCACGGGCCTCCACCAGAGTTTCCTCTGGCTTCCCTCTCAGGCATAGTTCACCATATTTCGGGTCCAGACAGGTATGCTCACACTCGAACCCTTCTCAGAAGATCAAGGTCGGTCGGTGGTGCACCCCTTCATGGGGATCCCACCAATCAACTTCCTTACGCCTTACGGGTTTACTCTCCCATTGACTCGCACACATGTCAGACTCCTTGGTCCGTGTTTCAAGATGGGTCGAATGGGGAGCCCACAGGCCAGCGTCCAGAGCGCGCAGATACCAAAGCACGCCAAAGGCGCGCGCTGCCTGCCACAATCGAGGAAACGACGTTCCACGAGTGTATCGAGAGCCCGGGCTTTGGCCGCACCCCCAATCCACGTTGGTCCACGCCCCGAGTAGATCGGCGAACCGGCTCATCACCATTCCACATCCGACCGGGGCGCATCGCCGGCCCCCATCCGCTTCTCTCCCGACAATTTCAAGCTCTCTTTGACTCTCTTTACAAAGTCCTTTTCATCTTTCCCTCACGGTACTTGTTCGCTATCAGTCTCTCGCCCGTATTTAGCCTTGGACGGAATTCACCGCCCGATTTGGGCTACATTCCCAAACAATCCGACTCGTAGAC
Organism: Jaltomata sinuosa; assembly: GCA_003996215.1. Lineage (NCBI taxonomy): Eukaryota > Viridiplantae > Streptophyta > Magnoliopsida > Solanales > Solanaceae > Jaltomata > Jaltomata sinuosa. The sequence continues at coordinate 184,355 of QJPP01003274.1, read as the reverse complement.
AGCGCCTCGTGGTGCGATAGTGTCCGGGCACAACGGGGCTCTCACCCTCTCTGGCGCCCCCTTCCAGGGGACTTGGGCCTGGTCCGCCGCTTAGGATGCTTCTCCAGACTACAATTCGGACCCATCGACCCATCTTTCTTCTTCACAAACAAAACTGGAGCACCCCAAGATGAAACACTCGACCTAATGAAACCATTATCTAACAAATCCTGGAGCTGCTCCTTAAGCTCTCTCAACTCATCTGGAGCCATATCATAAGGAGAAATAGATATGGTCTTGGTGTCCGGCTCTAACTTGATAGCAAAATCAATATCTCTCTCAGGTAGAAGGGCTGGCAGATCGGTAGGAAACACATCTAGGAAATCTCTAACCATAGAAACTAGCTCAGGGGAAGAAGGGTCGACACTAGCATCTCATACATATTCTAGATAAGCCAAACACCCGTGAGAAATCAACTTCGAAGACAAGAGATAATCCCAGATGGTGCATGGCTAACAGAACCCTGCCACACAACTAGGGATACGCCGGGCATGGCTATGGTAATGGTCTTGACATAGCAATCCAAAATTGCTCGATGAGGGGATAACTAGTCCATGCCAAGAATCACATCAAAGTCTAACATATCAAGAATCATCAAATCACCCCAAGTCTCCAAGTCACCAACAGAAATCATACAGGATCTCACAATCCGATACACTATAAAAAAATCTCCTACTGAGGTCAAAATAGATACAGGTACTTACAATGGCTCACTAGCCAACCCCAGACAAGGAATAAAGTAGGTAGAAACATACAAGCAAGTAGATCCAGGATCAAATAAAGTGAAAGTCGACTGACGGTATACAAAAATCATACTTGTGATCACAGCATCTGAGGCCTCTGCCTCTGGTCTCCCAAGGACCACATAAAACTGATGTCAACCTCCACCTGACTGACCGCCATCCTTACCACCTGTCCTGCCACACTGGGCACCAACATGACCCTCAACACTACTTCCTCTAGCCGATGGTTGAACTACATGAATAGGGTGAGCTGGCTCAGCGGCTGGCTGAACTGTACCACGCTGGGGGAAATCTCTAGCATAGTGCCTGATGACTCCACACTTATAACAAGGCCTTCATAACCTACCTTGCCTAGATGAAGTAGCTACACCAGTGTGGCTACCATGGCCTAATGCCTTAGAAATTGTACCCCTCAGAGTTTGAACACCATAACCCTGGTGACTACTCTAACCCTGCTTAAACTGAGAACTACCAAAAGCCTGAAGTGATGCATAAACTGGTCAACTAGACTATCCTTGATGTTGTTGGGGCTTATAACCTCGGACCCACTGCCTGAACCTCGACCTCTATAATAGGAACCACTAAAACTGCCCTAATAATGTGGCCTCTTATCTCTGACCCTCGGATCATGATGGTGCAAATTCTCCATAGTGCGAACATGATCCACAATATCCTAGAAGGATCGACCGCTAGCAACTAACACCTCAGTTGTCTTTATGAACTCTAATCTCAACCCCCAAACAAATCTATAGACTCTGTCAGGCTCGGTAGGGATAATAAGGGACCCAAAAAGAGAAATCTAGTGGAAGCAAGTCTCGAACTCAGATACGGTCATAGAACCCTGCATAAGTCTAGTGAACTGCTCTCCATGACACTCTATGTTGCTCTGTGGCAAAAACTTGGCCATAAAGGCCTCATAGAACTCTGACTAAGATAACAAAGGAGACAAATATGGTCTGCAGGCAACCAAGGCCCTCTACCATAACTTAACTGGGCCCTCCAGCTAATAAGTAGTGTATCCAAAACTGTGAGTCTCCAACAAACCCAAATAGTATAGCATCTCCTCTCAAGTAGAGATAAAATCATATAGATCCTGACCAGGTGTTCTAAAAAATCTAGATGGAGAAAATCTCAAAAATCTACCCAACGTCTTCTGCTCCATATCTGTCATAACTAGGCGAGGAGCAAGAGGCTGTTCAGCAGATAGTATAAGCATAACCTCAGCACAAAGAGCCACAGTAGATGGCTACGCTCCTAAACTCTGTACACCCAGGGCTGCCTCTTGAGTAGATATATGTGACATAACTTAAGGCTGACCCTTAATAATACCCAACAATTATAGAATTAGACGCCATATATCTGACAAAGGAGCTAGGGCTGAAGCTGGCACAGAAACTGGTGTTGGCACTGGTGGTACCTAGGTTGTCCCTTGGTCCATAGACTGCTGCTCTTGGACTAACTCAGGCTCAATCTCAACCTTAGGAGCTCTAATTGGTGCTGCTGCTCGAGCACACCCCGTACCTCTACCTCTGCAACCTCCCTGGCCCCTAGCTGGAGTCAGAGGCTCGCTTCCACCTGATGTCGACGATCTTGTATGAACCGTTTGTGAGAGAATGAACTAGAATAAGTGAGATTTTAGGAAACCATCAAGGATAAGATGCACGATATAGAAGCAATAAGAGAGTCATATTTCTTAAGTTGCCACTGTAGCCTCCCAAAGATTGAGTACGAATGTCTCTACCCCAATCTGCAGGATAGTACTAGACATTGGCTCCTATATCAATGACATCGGTGAACCTAGGCTCTAATACCAAGCTATCATAACCTAATTTCTCAGTCATGATGGTACCTACAACCCTCTATAGGCGAACCAAATCCCCGTAGCCCAGAATGGTTAGTAATGGGCTACTATCTAACAAGAAAGCGGGAGAACAATATAAATAATGAAAGCAAAGAAAATAAATGAAGAAATAAGCATATGGAATATATATAAGCGAAAGCTAAACCAAACCCATGACCTGGTATCATAGTATAGAAGCTAGTATGAAATAGACAGAGTATAAAAGATCCAAAATAATATGTACATATGTCTCTGAATAAAAAAAGAATACATAATACAAAAGATGATCTAAAAACAAAGCCCCGGTTGTCAAAGCTCACTCTCAGCCTCAGATAGTCCAAAAGTTAGCCCGCACGAGTCTCCATGAATCATCAGCAATGAACCACACTAGGATCTGCACTAGAAAGATGCAGAGTATAATATGACACCAATTGCTAAGCAACGGGTACCTAGTTGGCATCATAGACCGACTGAGCGCATATAAGATATAAAACAAATAATATAGCACAAATCAAAGAAGTGGTCATAGAAGTAACAAATAAGTACATGGAAGCTAGAACAAAAAGAGTACAAGGAGAAAACAATCATGCTCAGCTAGCTACTAGAAATATACATAACAGAACACATGTGAAGGAAAGAAGAACGCACCTGGGGTCCTTTCAATAATAATATATACAAGAGAGTTTAAGGAAATAGGTGGTATACTGGCAACCTCAAGAAAAGGGAAAGAAGGAAAGCAAGTAACCTAACTCATACTTGAAACCTAATTCTAGCAACTAAATCATGCCAATAATACACTCTTAAAGTAGGAATAATCAACCAATAATCCAAGTATAACCATGATGTGAACCAGAAGTATATCCAACACGACTCCCAAATGTGAATCATCAAAATAAAAACCCAAATATAGCCATAATCAAAACCAGAAATGCGATAGGATAATAATAAGTCTATATACAGTCCCAACATACGCCCATACACTTGAGGAACGCATATAAGTGAAGATGAACCCTCCAGAATCCCATGATAGTAGAGCGTACAGTCAGTAAGCAGCAAACAAGGGTGGAAACTCATGAAAATGAATTATATGATGTAATGGTGAAAACCAGGTGGAACAGCAGCTCTGTATGTACCTCCTACGATGCGTATGGGCCTAGAAGGTACGATTCATAAAAGGACATGACCCATATACCTCAACAACACTATATAACCCTCCTCTGGCACACTCAGCACATAGCCCCTGGTCTGAATCGGCAAGGTCCATAGAGGTCCTCGAACACATACTAAATCTCATATTCTCAATATAAATGTCCGAAGTGTATTCAGATCCAAACTAGTAACTGAATCTTAAAAATGCATGTCAAGAGTCTATCCGAGTCTGAAAAACTCCATCAAGGGTTCCTGGATATAACCGGGTCTAAAATAGTAGTAAAACAAGTTTGACGCGCAGCTTGACCAAGTCTAGTATCATTTCAAACCAACAATAAAACATGTCTAGCACTGCAACTCTATTGAGTCTAGTAATAGTATGAAAACCAATAATAAATCATCCCTTTAACCTTTTACCCCAGGAAGATCCATGAAAAATAGTTCCAAACCTTTTATAACTATTTATACCAAAAAGGGGCCCTTGGGGCAATGCAGGGTTTAGAAAACCATTTATAGTAGGCCTAAAACCAAAACCATAGTAAAACATGTAGAAAATCTCTTTATATGCATGATAATGGCATGCTCAAACACAATCAAATGAACAATGGCTCACAATCAAACTATCGGCCCTGCACAGGCTCCGATTGCTCTACATTACAGATATCTAATTTTATAATAAAATAGCGTTACCCGATACTTGCGAACATTCCTAATTATACCACCATCTATGGTCCAGAGTCAAATACAAGGCCACACAGAACAACACAGAACAACAAGGGTGATACTACCAACTAAAATGAATACTACAACCATAGGAGCAAAAATAAGACGGATATGAAGAAGTGGACACGGTCTAGGGTACCAAGCTAATAAACCCAACCCAAGGATGTTAATTAGTACAACTATAGCCTATATATACAAAGTCTAGAAGAGTTAAACTGTAACCTACCTGTCGTTCGACAATAAGCTTCTAGAATGACAATGTCCAAGATCGAATCACTCTGAAAAGCTCTGAACAGCAGTCAAACTATCATAAACAAAATCTACGCATTAAAATAAAGCTAAGGGTACCCATAATGCTAAAAGTATAGCTTGGTAGAGATTCGGGTTACAAGCAGGCTCATAGGCCCTGCAACCCAAAGCCAAAAATAGAAAAGAGCACAATGATCATCACACTACCCTAAGTACATGCTCAGAATATTAAAAGAAATTGGCCATGGAAATGGCTCAAAACTGCCTACAATCTATAAGAACAACTTAAGGAAATGAAGGAGTATTACAAAATTAAATGGATTAGAACTTACAGTTATGATGGAGAAACCATCACAGGCAAGAAAATCACGCTCTAGCACCAAGAATTGAAGCTATATGAAGTTTTTGTGAGTTTGGAGATGTTATCATTGGGGAAAATCAGTTTGAAGGTGATGAAAATGAACAAGAGAGTTTATATACTGCCAGGGGTCCTTTTTTGCAATCATGAAGGGACCCCATGTGGTCTCAAGGACCACGCTGGCTAGAATATCATGATAGCAAAGACTAGCCACGTGGTCACAAAGAACAAGAGGGGACGAGCTTCATCACAGTCACGAGGAAGGATCTCACGATCACGTAGAGCAAAGAAGGTTGGGTCTATAGGGCCTCTATCGTGATTGCATGAAGGGACTCTTGCGGTCGCGATAACCAGCGATATAGACCATTATGATCGTGATGGCTTACCTTGCAGTCGCAATTAAGGCCATAGGCTTGCACCTACAACAGCAACCAGCATAAATCTGAAGGGAAAAGACTTTGGGTTGTCCCACAAAGCTCATCAGGGACCTCGCACCCATAAATAAACTATCTCAGGACCTTCTGCGCATAAATGAACTATGCAACCACACTAGAAATAGCATTTTGGACTCAACAAAATAGACAAAAAACTCAACGGGGGTTGGTCTAATGAAAAGTGGGCCCAACGCCCAAAAACCAACCTGAAGCCAAAATGAAACTCAATACTCCAAAATGAGTTAGAAAGCCTAAAGACCTGAACCAAAAGTCCCTCTAGCCCAATGTCAATATTTTGGAGCTAACAACACTATCAAAATATACATTTGAGCCCGTCCTCTCCAAATGTTGACCAAAGTCAAACTTCCAAGTTTAACTGGCAAGAAAACACATAAAGTAACCAAAAACCAAACCAAAAGCTCCTAGACACTGGCCAAGGATTTACCTAGACCAAAATCCATGCTCCGAAGCTAATAGAACTATCGGAATTTGATTCCGAGCAATTGTACCAAGAATAGACTGAAGTCAATGATATCCTAAAGTTAAGCTCTACAATAAGGAAACGGCCGTAAAGACCAAAACAATGGCCAGGGCACTAAACCATCGGTCCCAGTAAGTCATAAATGACTTAGGGCCATGATAAGTCGGTTACCAACATATTGAGCCTTTAATCATGAATTATTGCTATTTTTTGATAATATTTAGAGGTTCTTATGGCCTTTATTAATGAGAATGCAGGTACTCTTGATCAAAAGTAGAAGACAAGGAATTGAACCCAAAAGAGCTCAAAAGGATTTGAAGTGTAAAGTGATCAACTGAGATGAAGATTATGTCAGAAGGTGTGTCCACCGCGCGACATGCACAATGCTTCGTGCAGTCTGCAGCTCCCTCTATATGAAGCTCAGAAGAAGAAAAAGAATCTGCTAAGTGGTGCAGCCGCCGTGTGATACGCACTCTACCTGGTGCGGTATGCACCCCATTTTGCACAACACCCAAAGATCAGCTAGAGTTAAGGGTCCACTAAGGTGGAGCTGTGCGATGCGCACAACAAGATGTGTGAAATGCACATTGCAGCGCACACCTCTTGAGGGGCATTTTTATCCACTTTTATGTGACAATTTGGGAACCTTCTAAATCCCAATTAAGGCATTGTTTTGACAGTTTTTAATAGTTTTTAATTTTAGTAATATCATTGAACAAATTTTTTTCCCAAGGCAAGATAGAGGGTTTCACTCAATTCTCTCCATCTTCAACCTTTGATTTGTAAATCGAGCTTGGATATTGGAAACTTCTTCCATTAATTGATGGAATTTGAATTACCCACTTGGTATTACTTCTTATTCCTTTAACATGAGTGGCTAACTAGATCTAAGGAAGGAGAGGAGAGAAATTATGCCACGCAATCCATGGTGAAATTGCCAAATCCTCTTGATCATATTGGTTAAGGAAACCCTCCAAGTCTAGCACATCAACATATCTCGAAAATTGAGCTCAATCAAATTCACTTTCGGGATGATGATGAAGATTTGAAAAATATGGAATTTCCCAAAAGTGATTTTGTACCGATAGTGGTTGAACCTCAACAAGAGGAAAACTTTGTATTAGGTGAGGTTGTAAGCCTAGAATGGGTGTTAAATCGAGCTCATCAACTTGAAGCCTATGGAGAACAATGTGAAAGAATGCTACTAATGTTCAAGATTTTGTTGAGGAGACATGCCAAGAGAAGTAAAAAAAAGGTTTACTTCAAATGGTTATCCGAAACTTGGACACCGATGTAAATGCTCGTGTTGAAACGTCCATAATTATGGGTAGTAGTTTTGAGTTGTTCCTTATTGAAGAGGAGGGCACAATGGATGCTTATGAGTTAAAGGTGTTGTGGCAACTAATCAATTCATACATAAATCATGGTGCCAAAATCAAATGAATGATACTAGAGTTACAATGCAAAGTCCAACGGTTCATCTTGAAAGACTCTAGTTTATTCGAAAGTGAGGATGTTATGAATGAGTCAAAATTGAGAGTGGAGACACCCAAATCCTACTCCAACCACTTTTAAACTTTAAGTTTGATTGAATGGACGAAAGTCAAAGTAATAGCTCTTTTGGAAGACCTTGGAAGAAGGATGGATCAAGGTTTATCCGGTTTCAAATTTGTTATTGAAAGAAGGCAACGCGACCTTCCTCACTTGAAGGCAAAAAAGTGCAAAATGCAAAATCAAGAAAATGACTTTCTCATGTTCACACCTTCACCCCGTGATTATCACTGAAAGTTCAATTCAAATTTAGATTGAAGGTTCAAATCCTCCAAATGGAGATCCAAATAGTGACATATCTTGTGTCGCAGTGCGATGTTAAATTGTGTGCTTGATGGGAGGCAACCCATCTGTTGAAAAGTTCTTCTTTATACTTTACTTCACTTTTTGTTTCTTTTTTATTTGATTTTAGGTGCCCAAATAAATGAGAAGGGTACCCAAGTGTTGAGAGGCACAAAAAATACCTTTGAAAAACATGTGTTTCGCACCTGGAAGAGTGCCCAACGCACATGCCATCGCACAAGCAACCAGTGAACTGGGTAAAAATCTCAGCTTGTGTAAAAGTGGTGCATTTCGCACCTCTCATTGTGCTCATCGCACCCAACTTTGCACGACAAAATAGTAAGCTGGGAGAAAATGTGAAAATCTGGTCCAAAGGTCCTTCTTCACATATGCAGTGAACCATCCGCGTACGCAAAGGCCAAGCAAACAATAGACTATCATGTATGCACTGGACTGCCCATGTATGCAGAAGTATCAGCAGTTTCTAGGTATTAAACTGATTAAAATTCAGAAAAGGGACCAAATGCTTTTCAACCCAAGGGTTGTTCTACTCCCTTAAGCATAAAAATAAATTCCATCAAATTCTTCCATCCACTACTTCACTAATTTCAACCCATCATGTATGAACAATGTCCCCCTTGCACTTTGAAATGGTTTCTCTTTCTTCCTCAACTTGATGTTATAAGAATGGGACAATGGCATTTTTTGGTTGAAACTCCTCTTGCTTTAAATCAATTATAATTGCGCCTAATTTCTAAATTGATTGGTGAAGTTGGTTAAGAGTATATGCTAGATTATGTGATGAATATATTGTGCTTAGAATGATCTTAATGAGTGTAAATAACTTAAGCAATTTATTCCTTTCAGGTGTTTGAGAAAATGCCTCAAAGGCTTCTGAACTGGGCAAAGGTGAAGACCTTCACATTCGTAGTCGCCTAGCTGCGTATGCGAAGGAGGAAAATTCTTAAAAAATAAAATTTGCCTTCGCGAATGCATCCACCTGGCCGTGTACACGAAGAAGGATACCTGGCAGTAACAAAAATAGTAGCTTCACACAGACTGCCTCAAATTCTTTTTCGACCATTTCTTTGGCCTAAGTACTTCATAATACATTGTTTTAAGTGTCCCCGAGAACTTTTAACATGTTGGTTTGTTTTGTATGTACTTTGATCTTAAAAATGGCCTCCAACGGCAGTGATAATGAAGTTGAAAATGTTCTGGAGGTGGAAATAGAGTAAGATTATGATCGGGACAGATTCTTAGTGGCATCTTGTGAGCATCGGTATGAAGAGATCTTATCCAAGACCTTTGTTAGGGCAAAGGAATCAACATGGAAAAAGTTGAAAGTAAGATGCCGACATTCTATAGGAGATTGGTGGAGCATAGGTGGATTTGCCTTGCTCCTCAACCTATGAAGGCAAATCACATGATGGTCACAAAATTCTATGCTAATGCTTCTGCCATCGACCTCAAAGGTGCGTTAGTTACTATGTTTAGGGTGTCCAAGTGAGTTTCAACTCTGAAATCATCAATGCACTGTACAACCTTCTAGATGCGAATAGTTAGGTTTATGTGACAAAATCAAAAGCATAAGGACACCAGTGGTTTGTTGACAAGTTGCATGATGGGGTGACTCTGAATTGGTTAACTTTGAAAAAAGGGGTTGACTCACATGAGTTCACTGCAGAAGCTAAGTCATGGCTTTCGTATATCTATGCAAGTAACATACCATCCTCTCATGATACTAATGTGACCCCTAACCGAGCATTGATGGTTGTGGCACTCATGGATGGGTTAGATGTGAATATTGGGGTCTATATAGTGAGCAAGATCTAGGAGGTAGCTATGGGGAGGTCGAAGAGCCTCTTATTTCCCTCAGTGATTACACAATTTTTCTATGATGCTAGGGTGTCAAAACACCCAACGGATAGTGAGAAGAAGACAGGGGCCTTGATCTATCCATTGTTAAAAAGGGCACCGGAAGCAAATCATAAGAAGAGAAAAATTGATGTGGAGTCTCCATCCTTTGGGAAGTTTCTAGAATCTTCTACCGAGCCTACAGGTACTTCCACAACTACATCAGTGTCATCCCACCCTATGGGACCACTATAGTCAGGGCCTTATATTATGCTCCATTTCTCTAGCTAGATTCAGGGAGTGGATGCACATGTTCAGCAGCTGTTAGCTAGACTTCCGACTAGATTATCTGGAGCTGACACACTATAAGGCACTGAGTCTCCCCCATCCTTGTGGACACCAAGTAGAGGTTGATAAAAGGGAGACTAAATGTGATGAACACCCAATTGGAGAACATGAGCCAGAGGCAAGGAAAGGTTAAAAACAATAAAGGAAGTTTAGCGAGCATGAGAAGAAGTAAAGAAAGTTCTTGAACAAGATGAAGGATATATTGAAATCATTTTATGGATTGGGTACACTGGAGGATGATGAGGATGAGGATGAGGAGAGACTTCAGTTTCCTTCTTCCTCCAGTTCAGATTGAGTCACTTCAGGGAGCCCCCTCAAACTTACTTCTTGTTTTGATGCAGTGAGGGCACTGCCCTATATTAGTTGGGGTGGCATGTTGGACCACACTCTATCTAGCTTAGTTTGCTTTATTATTGGATATTATTGTGCCCTCGCAGGGCTTGTTTTGTCATTTTAGATATTATTGTTTCCTTACCGGGCTTTGTTTAGTTCTTTAGTTTCTTTATGTGTAGCTTCTTGGTTTCATTTGTAGTGGGTTGATTGGCTGTTTTGGAGCCAGGTGAAGTCTGAGGACCCGTTAGGCTAAGTTGAGACTTATGTGTTGGGTTTAGTCTATGTGTTGGTGAAATATGAGTAGCCGTATCAATTTAGATAGATGAATTGGCCCAATGATAGACTGAGTGACGTCATTCTTAAGGGAAATTTGACATCTTTTGAGATATTAGGGAAGCTTGGACTTGTGAGTTAGTCTTGCATGCTAAATAAAATAGGCATACCCTTCCAAAAAATTTGTGAGAAGTGCATGGCAAAGAATGATTTTTGTGACAAATCCTTTAATATTTTTGTGACTCTTAACACATCAATGGTGATAATTCGGAATTTGAAAATGTGTCTCCATTTGTGCTTGTTTAGGTAGTAAAAATTGACCCTTCTTTAATGATTCGCATGCCATGTGTAGTGAGGTTTAGTTGACTAATTCTTGTACTCGCCTGTGTTAACTAGAACTTTCCTGGTTAGTCATTTTAATGCTAGTCTCAATTGCATTGGTTTGAGAAATGATCTTAGTTCGTTAGGTCGTTATGGCCATTTCCTTATTTTAGAACTTAAACTTAGAAAATCCTTGACTTCGGTTAACTTTCTTGGTAAACATGCTCAGAATCAAATACCGACAGTTCTGGTGGCTCCAGAATGGAGATTTTTGTCTAGTAGGACCATTGGTTTAGGTCTGAGTTCTTTTGGTTTGGTTTTGGATTTCTTTCTGTGTTTTCAAGCCAGTTTAGCTGGTAGGGTTGACCTTGATCAACATTCGGAGAAGATGGTCTGGGATGAAAATTGCGTAAGCATTGTTAGCTCCAGAAGGTTGACTTTGGGATAGAGGGACCATGGGTTCAGGTCCCGAGGCTTCCAAAGTTATTTTGAGGTATTGAGTTCCTAGTCAATTTTAGGCACGAGGCTCGCTTTTCATTAAAACAATCTCCGTTGGGAGTTTTGTCAATTCCATTGAGTCCAGAATGTTATTTCACGTAGGGTAGCATGGTTGGTTTGTATTCAAAGGGTTTCCAATAAATCTTGAGGGTCCGTCGGATGAACTTTTGGCCTTGGTGAATTGCTGGTTGTTTCTATAAAAGTTGCAGACCAGTTGGTCATTGCGATTGTGAGGTGGCCATCGTATTCGCGATGGTCTAGTTTCTTGACCATCGTGATCGCGTGGGTTACCTTTTGCGACTGCGATGAAGCTGGCTAAGACCCAGCCCAGTTTCCTCTTTGTGAACATGGGGCTGGACCATCGCGATCACAATGGTCTAGCCAGCGTTCCCTCGTGAAAGCGTGGTTCCTTCGCGATCGCAATGAAGGACCCCTAGCAGCTATTTAAGCTGCCAACTTTGTTTTCTCCTTCATAATTTCTTTTTTCTCCATTGTTAAAGCTTTCAAGCTCCGGTTTCAACTCCCTTGCTCAGTCTACTTCATCTGGTAAGTCCCCTCTTCTCCTCTCATCTCTTTTACGTTGTTAATCCTTGTTAAACCCATTAATTTTCCATTTTTTCCTTGATAAATCCCTTGAATTAGTAGCACTTCGGGGCTGTTTTGAGCCTAAAAATGAACTCTATCCGCACTCAAATTTTGGGCATGGGTTCCTTAACCCATTGCAGATATAATTGCAGTTTTTATTTTCTATTTCATTGCGCGGGCCATGAGGGTCATTTTTTGACCCGATTGCTAGCCTAATTTTCTGTATATCAATATAGGTGTCATTCTTCTCATCTTGACACCTAGTTTATGTTCTTGATAGCGTGTTAATTTTTTGACGCTGTTCGGAAGAGGACGGCACACGAGTGACAGTTCGTGTTTGCAGTTCGGCACTGAGGTAGGTTACGATTTACTTTCTAGACTGAGTATAGTTAGATTATATATATTTATATGTTATTGGAAAGTTAGGTTAGATTATAAGTAGAATTAGTCTTAAATCTCTTGACTTATATTAAATTGGCCATTTCAGATATTAGATTTGGAATATCACTGTCATCCATAGTCTAAGAGCTTGTAGTATCACTGTGGCTAGCATAGAATCCTTAGTATGCTTTTAGGAGCTTTTAGAGGTATAGTAGATGCCTCTAGGTGTTTTCATGGTTATCATTCCATTAATTCTTGCTTTTCTGGTTTTGTGTAAATTATGGGCCCGAGGCCATGCTTGGGTTTGGATGGAGTCCCAGGTCATTTTGCTTGGTTGAAGGGTGTTTTTCCCTGAATTGCCTTATGGTGTGATATATTCTATGATTTCGGGATGTTGCATGTTCATATTGCATTTATATACCTATGGCACGGAAAGAAAATGATTTCGAGGCTTTTCGTTTGAAACTTGAGGATTTTGTGATATTCATGGATTTCATATTTTAAAGGAATTTTACTGGGTTTTTAACACTGGTTTTGGAACATAAATGGATAACACTACTTTTATGGTGGTTCGAGGGGTATTCCTGGATCTTTTCTCCACTATACCTATTTTTATATGCATGGTCCGATAATGTATTTTTGGGCTAATACTATTAAGCACTCTTATGTGCCTATTTTTATATGCATAGTCCGATGAGGTATTTTCGGGCTTATACTATTATGCACTCTTATGTGCCTATTCTTATATTCATAGTTCGATGAGGTATTTCCAGGCTTAGACTATTCATATATATATATATATATATATATATATATGCATAGTCCAATGAGGTATTTTCGGGCTTATACTATTATGCACACATACACATATATATATATGCATAGTCCGATGAGGTATTTCCGGGCTTATATTATTATGCGCTCATACATCATATCATATCCCATCGCATTAAATTGGTTTGAGTGCACTTGGATTATTGGTTTCCTAGATTAATTCTGTTATTTGTTCCTTCTTGTTTGTTTGATTTGTTCCCTTTTTGGTTTTATAACAAGATTTAGGTGGATCCCTATATTTTTGCTTACTTTCTTGTAATGTATTAATTATATATTATCTCTCTCCGCTCGACCGGCCTATGATGCCTACTGAGTACCTGTTGTCTTGGTGCTAATACTACACTCTGCATCTATTTCTGGTGCAGATACTAGTGTAGTATTTTGTCATTGATCGTGTGAGGAATCGTGCAGCTTTTGGATTTTCGACACTAGGGTGAGCGCCTGACATTCGGAGCTTGACCACATCTCATATTTTGGCATTGTTACTCCTTGTACTTTCAGAGACAAATTTATATTGTATTTTGTTACTTCTAGCACTTGTATTCTATTAGAAGCTTTTGTACTAACGATACCAAGTCTTGTAGTTTGTGTAGTTTCTTTATGTAAATATTCTTGTCGTTGCTTCCGCATTGTTTTATCTTTATATTCTGTTTCCACTTATTTCTACTTATTGTGAGTATTTGGTTAGGTAGTAGCACATTACTAACAGTTCTAGGCTCTGGAGATTGGTTCGCCTACTGAGGGGTTGTAGGTGCCATTATGACCTAAGAAATCGGGTTGTGATAGTTGGTATCAGAGATCCAGGTTCACCAGTGTCGTGTTATAGAAGCAAGTGTCTAAGTAGAGTCTTCTGGATTGGTATGATGACATCCGTATCCTATCTGCGTGAGGCTACAGGGAATTGTTAGGCAAGGTTTCATCTTCTTGGCTCCTTATCGTGCGTTCCTGGATCTATTGACTTTTAAACTTTTGTTTTCATTTCATTCCTTCTCAGATGCCTAAGACGAATTCCACAACGGGTGATGTTGAGGCTTCTGTGTCTATTGCTTTGGTGCTTCTGTTAGCGCCAAGACTTCAAAGTGAGAGTTTACCATATTAGATGGGGGTGTGGGGCCAGCCCAACCTCCGATTGGATTCATAGCTACCCTAATTATTTAGGACACCGTGGTTAGGACTCTGAGTCCTTCGGTGGGTGTGTCAGTACCTAGTTCTTCGAGCGGTGCTTTAGTTAGGGTAGAGGTTCTAGTTCTTTAGTAGGGTTATATGTCGGTGTTGGACTATGAGGCGAGATTTCATGAGATGGTTAGGCGTACTTCTAGGACTGTGCCTTCGGAGATTGATAGGGTTCAAAGCTTTGTTGGAGGTTTGATTTCAATGCTCCATTTGGCGACTGAGCATTTGGTTACAGTTCGGATGACCTTTCTTTAGGTAATGGATCATGCTTGGGCTATCAAAGGTTTATGCCGCGAGGTATATGGAGGTAGCGGTAAAAGGCATTGCTGTCAGGACAGTTTCTGGGGTTTTCATTCAGAGTGTGTAGGCTATGGTAGCCAGACTGATTTAGACGAATCTTCTCATCAGGGAACTTTGGTTAAGGTGTGATACACTTGTCGTAAGTAGGGACACTTTGCTAGGACCTATTTGACATTTAGAGAGTTTCACCCCCTCTGCATTCCAGCTTCACGAGCTGCTCTTTCAGGTCTCATAGGTTGTGTTAGTCATTCTGATTTAGCCAGGTCTTTGCAGCGGAGTATGGTTGGCCGGGGTTGTTTTGAGTGTGGCGAGATAGGACACTTTGCTAAAGAGTGCCCTTCAGTGCATCACCCTAGGCGACATGATCATATGGTTTAGGCCCTCAGGGCTCCAACACCAGTGGCTGGAGGTGGTGTAAAAGGTAGTAGGGATGGTCCCCAGATGGTTAGAGGTGGCTTTCAGCCAGGTTGTTCAGGTATCCATCCAGAATCGATAGGTATCGTGCTTCGGTTGTGGAGTGGTTGGTCACTATCTTAGAGATTATCCCCAGTGTGGGATTGTTGAGCCTTTAGCTTTGACTACCCAGTCAAGAGGTAGAGGTTCCTGATATAGTTGCTCCAGGTGAGGCTCCTGTTACGTTCAACTTATGATAGTATTGTTCGCGATGCGAATCCCTCTCTTCTATCATTTATTTGTTTATATGCCTACCCTGCTACTTGTTTTGTTGTTTGATTACCTGAGTTGTAGTTTTATGCATTGTGTTACTTGTATTTTATTCCTTATTAGTGGATGGGGGGAGTTATTCTTGTGAGGTGTATACCCGGAGTTGTAGTTCGTGGGTAGTTCTTGTTAGCCTCTTTTCTGGTTGGTTTTGCTCCCAACTCTGTTGGGACTCTAGGCTTGTATTGAGTCTTCTCTTTTGTACGGTCCTAGATGGTTGTAGCCTAGGTTGTTATCGAACCCTCGATAGAAGTCCTTGTGTTGGTTTGGTGTTACCGGTGGTTGTGTCAGAGTTTGAGCTCCTGTCTTAAGTTGAGAGGTGTTGGTTATGCTAGCGAGCATAGTTTGGTTTCTTTCAGTTTCTTGTCTTTTTGGGTTGTCTCCTTGTTTTACATAGTCCCAGTTGGAATGAGTTTCGACCATGGTATTCTGGTTGAGTTTTTATTATGGCACCGTGGTCGAGTGTTGGACTTTAGCATTTTTTGGCTGAGTGTTGACTGTAGCATCGTGGTTGAATTGTGTTCATAGTTTTTCGGTTAAGTTGGACATTTGGCCCATTCTTCTCCTGCCTTATTGAGTTCTGATAAATATAGAGGTAGGAGCTAAGGAAATGGCTCCAGGTTTTATTAGGAAGATATCATAAAGTTCAGTATATGCTAAGAAAAGGTTCGGTTTAGTTGAAAAAGGAGTGATATGACTCCTTGTTAATTCATATGTGTTCTAGTAGCTGACTGAGGTGACGACTGAGGGTTGCTTTGGGTTGTGTGGTGGTGACTTGATTCGACCGACTACAGATTGCGATGGCTTTTCCTTTGATTGGTTTGAGGTTCAGTAGCATCTACGGATTGGGCAATTTGCATATTCAGAGCCTAGTTGGCTTCGGTTCCTAAATGTCCATCGACAGTGTATATAGGTCTACTTATAGGTTCCACAGAGGCATTGGTTAGTAAAATGGAAATTGGGTTTCAGAATTTTGGGCTAGCAGGTTACAACATATGGTTCGTGGAAGCTTCTCTTTGATTATGGCATCCTTGTGCCGAAAGGCAATGGGTGTGGGCAACTTGGCTTTTCTATTGCCAGGACTGACGGTTTGGTGTCCGAGCTATTTGTTAGGTCGTTATGGACATTTCCCTATTTTAGTACTTGAACTTAGAAAATCCTTGACTTAGGTCAACTTTCTTAGTAAACATGCTCAAAATCAAATTCTGACAGTTCCATTGGCTCTGGTATGGGGATTTTGGTCTAGTAGGACTAATGGTCTGGGTATGAGTGCTTTTGGTTTGGTTTTGGTTTGCTTTCTGTGTTTTCAAGCAGGTTTGGCTGGTAGGGTTGACCTTGGTCAACATTTGGAGAAGACGGCCTCAGATGAAAATTATGTCAGCGTTGTTAGCTCCAGAATGTCGACTTTAGGATAGAGGGACCTTGGGTTTGAGTCTCGGGGCTTCCGAACTTGTTTTGAGGTATTGAGTTCCGAGTCAATTTTGGGCACGTTGCCTAATTTTTATTAAAACAATCTCCGTTGGGAGTTTTGTCAATTACATTGAGTCCGGAATGCTATTTCAGGAAGGGTAGCATGGTTGGTTTGTATTCACGGGGTTCTGAATGAATCCCGAGGGTCTGTCAGATGAACTTTTGGCATTGGTGAATTGCTGGTTACTGCTGTAAAAGTTGCAGACCAGTTGGTCATCACGATCGTGAGGTGGCCATCGCATTCGTAATGGTCTAGTTTCATGACCATCGCGATCGCGTGGGTGCCATTTGCGACCGCGATGAAACTGGCTTAGACCCGGCCCAGTTTCCTCTTCGCGAACGCGAGGTTGGACCATCGCGATCGTGATGGTCTGGCAAGCGTTCCCTCGCGAATTCCTGGGGTCCTTCTCGATCGCGATGAAGGACCCCTGGCAGCTATTTAAGCTTCCAACATCATTTTCTCCTCCATCATTTCTTGTTTCTCCATTGTTAAAGCTTTCAAGCTCCGGTTTCAACTCCCCTGCTCAGTCTACTTTATCTGATAAGTCCTCTCTTCTCCTCTGATCTCTTTTATGTTTTAAATCCTTGTTAAACCCGTTAATTTTACATTGTTTCCTTGATAAATACCTTGAATTAGTAGCACTTTGGTGCTGTTTTGAGCCCCAAAATAAACTCTGCCTGCGCTCAAATTTTGGGCATGGGTTCCTTAACCCATTACGGATATAATTGCGGTTTTTATTTTCGATTTCATTGTATGGGCCCCGAGGGTCATTTTCTTACCCGATTTCCATCCTGATTTTTTATATATTAATATGGTTGTCGTTCTTCTTGTCTTGACACCTAGTTTATGTTCTTGATAGCGTGGCAGCTTTCCAAGGCTGTTCGAAAGGGAAAGGAACACGAGTGATGGTTCATGTTTGCAGTTCATCCCCGAGGTAGGTTACATATATATTATCTCTCTGCGCTCGGTCGGCCAATGATGCCTACTGAGTACCCGTTGTCTTGGTGCTCATACTACACTATGAATCTCTTTCTGGTGCAGATACTAGTGTAAGCTTTTGCCGTTGATCATGTGAGGACTGGTGTAGCTTTTGGATTTTCGAGACTAGGGTGAGCGCTTGACGCTCGGGGATTGACAACATATCATCTTTTCGCACTATTATTCCTTGTACTTTTGGAGACAAATTTATATTGTATTTTGTTACTTCTGTTGGGAGCATAATTGGGAATTTTAGTTTCTGTTTCATTGCATGGGCCCTGTGGGTCAATTTTTGACCAAAATTTTATATAGCAATATGGGTATTATTCTTCTCATCTTGACACCTAGTTTATGTTTGTGATAGTGTGGAGAAATTCTGAGGCTATCTGGAAGGGGAAAGCACATGATTGGCAGTTCGTGCTTGCAGTTCGGCCTTGAGGTAGGTTACAATTTATTTCTTTTAGACCTGGATTAGTTAGATTTTATATGTTATAAGCTTTATGAATGTTAGGGTAGGTTTTAGGCTAGAATTAGGCTTAAATCTTGTCTTATGCTTATTCTGGCCATTTTTCAGGACTATAGAGTAGTACTAACATGCTTATCCTTAGTATTAGGAGCTTGTAGCTTTGCAGTGCTAGCCTAGAATCCTTAGTGTATTTTAAAGAAGTTTTAGAGGTAGAGTAGGTGCTTGAGTTCATTTTCGTATTATAGTTCTATTTTTTTGTTTTTATTTACCATTGCTATGTAACTATGGCCCCGAGGCTATAGCTTGGACTGGATGTAGCTCTAGGTAAGTACCTTGTTTAGAGGGCACCCTTGCCCTATCTTTAGTGTATACTTCTGCATTTACTTGGGTGTTGCACTATATATATTCATTTATGTGATCATGAATTTGGCACATAACTGGGTTTTCTAAAGAAGGAATGGTTAGTTTCCTAGTTAAAAAGAGGGTTTTAACTGTTACTAATTTAGGATTTAAAAGCTAAAACACCTCCTTTTTTACTAATTTAGTTCCATGGAAGGTATTTTTACTTATTGTATGTCCGATGCTGGGATTCTGAACTCATTTTTACTTATTGCATGTCAGATACTGGGAATTCAGACTCATTTTTACTTATTACATGTTTGATGCTGGGATTTCGGACTCATATTTACATATTGCATGTTCGACTGAGATTCTGGACTCATATTTGCTTATTGTTCGTCCAATAATGGGATTGTGGATTCATGTTATATCGGTCTCATACTGCACCGCTCCATCTCATACTGCACCGCATCCATCTCATACTGCACCACATTGTATATTGATTGATTTTACTTTAAATGCCTGATTTCCTTATTTTTATTATCTTTACCATCTATTACATTACGACTCTTTTTAGTTGATAGCTGGATTTAGATGGATCTCTGTAGCTAGCTTACCTTTCTGTATCTTATTATATATATTATCTTTTTGAGCTCGATCGATTTATGATACCTACTAAGTACCCCATATTTTGGTACTCATACTACACTACATTTTTTCTGATGCAACACTTAGTACGAGCCATCCTCAGTAACAATTCGTTCATTTCTGGTCAACTGTAGTTCAGTTCATGTTGAGCTCTCAGGCATTTAGAGATATTTACTGCTTTTCTTCTCCTATTTTTGAATACATTTTGTACTTTGGATAGACATATTATATATCTTATTTTTGTATGTTAGGTGCTCTTGTACCAGTGACACCAGGTCCAGGGTTGGTTTTTGTATATGTTTTGTCTTTCCTAGTCTCTCTCTAGGGCCATTTTTGTATATTTTGTATGATTAGTATATATCTATACTGTTGGCCCCTATCTTACCTTGTTTTCTCTTCTGCTTCCCTTATTTAAATACTTAGTTTTATTATTGTATTCTCGGGTTGGCTTACTTACTTTGGGATTTTAGTAGGTGCCATCACGATCCAATTTTGGATCGTGACAAAATATCTTGAGAGGTTTAGGTACCTAAAATTAATAAAGTGATCAGATCTCAATAAGTTATATCACATTGAGAACTGATACAAAATCATATCTTGTCGATGATATATTTGATACAATATAGTGCAATATTGTAAAAGATTTTGAGGATCTGAACTCTACATTTATTTAAGCATGCTGACAAAGAAATATTTATCAAGTGATATAAAAGGATGCATCTTGGTAAGCGTAAAGCTTATTTAACTTGTTGTCTAGACACTCAAAGATGTCATGCGTGTTGTCACTTGACAAAATTTATATGAAAAATTTCTTAAGGATTCAAAATTTCTGAAGCATATGAGTTTTGGGAAACATGTTTATAACCTTTATATGGCATAAATTGATGATTTAATATTATTGGAACTGTTGAAAAGTTTTCAAAAGCAATAGATTATCTACTGAAAGAAGTTGAAATAAGAAACATGCAAAATTGGATTGGTCCTGAAGTACAATATCTTGTTCAATTATCGCATTTATATATCTTGCTATAACTATGATCGTGATATAGTTTCACTTTTATGTGGAGATATTGAAATAAGATCAATTGCAAGTCTTGATATGAATGTATTTATCCTAATACATATTATCAAGATTTAATTATTTATGAAATGCAGTGCATTTATAGGATATACATAAAGTTTGATCTCAAATAAACTATATGTATTCATATATTGGAGTACTGTCATATCATGTCGATCTACAAAATAGTCTATTGTAGCTGCTTCATCAAATCATATTGAGATAATAGTTATATATGAAGCAAGTCGAGAATATAAGCAGCATGAATAGCACAACTGAAGGGAGGATTCATAAAAGGAGACACAACAAAGCACATTTCCTCAAAGATTATTATCTCCAAAAAAATGATTATATCAACGTGCAACAAATTCATTCGAGTGATAATATACGGCTAATTTACGCACCAAGTCTCTACAAACTACAACTTTCGAGAAGATACTGCACAAGATTGAGATGCGAAGATTCAAGTCTTTGGATTGATGTTCTTATCAGGGAGAGTTAATACGCGTTGTACTCTTTCTCCCTCATAAAATTTTGTCTCACTGGATTTTCCTTATAAGGTTTTTAATGAGATAGCCAAAATGTGTATTATGAGATATGTGTAATCTTTTTCCTTCACTAGAATTTTTTCCACTGGATTTTATCTAGTAAGGTTTTAAGAGGCACATTATCTATCAAATAGACATTCAAGGGGAGTGTTATAAGAGTATTTGTATTATAGTCAACGTCTATCTTTATGTTTCTATGGAGAAAAGTTAGGAACCCTAACTTTGAAACCAAGTCAGTTTTTCCCTATAAATAAAGGAGTTTTTCTTTATTGTATTTTATCCCACAATCCCTCAATTGATCCTTCAAGAGAATAAAAATTTCTCTCCCTCTCTATTATATTTTCTTCTTTCTTAGTTTAATATTTCATAACAGTTATTTGATAGTTACATGATTGTCTTATTCATTTAGATTTGGTTTGGGTTGGGACTTGGGGTTGGGGTTGGGGTTGGGGTTGGGGAAACATTTAACATGTTCAAATAAGACATCACAATCTAAAATAATTATAAATAATATTTTAATATTATTTGTACATCGCACGAATACATATACTAGTATATTTATATACTTGTGAATTTAACTGTATCAATTAATTTAGTAGTAGTATTTTAATTTATAAATTTAGCATGCATAAAATTTTTAAGTAGATGAGAAACAACACTAATAAAATTATTCAATCACTACTTATTTTATTAGTACTCAAACTAATCAATAATAAACTTTTATATTATTTCTTGAGTTTGTTGCCCTCAATTTCACTGGTGTCTTCCTC
The DNA here is from genome assembly GCA_003996215.1 of Jaltomata sinuosa. Taxonomy (NCBI): domain Eukaryota; kingdom Viridiplantae; phylum Streptophyta; class Magnoliopsida; order Solanales; family Solanaceae; genus Jaltomata; species Jaltomata sinuosa. Next base: position 162,603 of record QJPP01003274.1, on the reverse strand, counting down.
ACACTATTGAATGAAATAAGTAGCAAAAATGAAAGATCGACTTCACTATTTCAAACTATGAACAAGAATTCAAAAAATACAGAGAAAAATATTGAAATAATGTACCTAAAAGATACTAATAAAGAGAGACAAAGAGTCAAAAATCACCATGAGAGCTATAATATATATATATTAAAGCAGGAACAGAAGCACTACAGTAACTCAAGCGGAAAATGTAGAAAATGATATGTGTACACTTTAAGGATAAAATAAATTAACTTTTGAATTTTAAGTTGTTAACTTTTTAATTTAAATTTAATTTGTCATCTCATTTAAAACATCTGAATTATAATTATAATTATAATTAACCGTGAAAAGATTAAAAAATAAATTAACCATGCATTCCTAATCATAAATCAAAGGATACCTAGTAGCGTCATAATCATGAATACACTCACGCCTTATGAATTAGAAAATAAAGCAACTGCAACTGATAAAAATATTTTTTTCTTCAGACCATTTCATGAAAGATTAATAGATGGATGACTATAGTGTTGATCACTGCTTTAAAAGGCAGGGGTGCGAGGCGAGGCATTTTACATAGCATAGGGCGAGGCGTAAGTCCCAAGATATGGGGCGTAAGTCCCATGGATCTATGGGGTATATATCTCATGTACTTTAATTTTATAATTTTATTATTAAGAAAATATGCTAAAGTAAAATTTTCAATAATTCTGCAAGTAAATTTAAATAAATCACCAAATTGGTATTTGACTCTTTCACTCTTATTCTCGCAGATGGTAAGAACATGTGCTTCAAAAGCAAGACCAGAGGTTCTCGAACTAGTCGTTGGGGCTGCGGTTCATGGCAGTGGACAGGTAAGAGGAGGAAGAGGTAGGGGAAGGAGGGCAACGCCTGCCAGGGACAAGGATCAAGTCACAGCACCAGCTCGGGAGAGGTCAACATTTCCTACCCCACACAAAATCTTCCTGAGGTTGCAGTAGATGAATCAATACCGGTTAGGAATAATGAGGTAGCACCAGTTCAAGGAAGTGCAACCCTCATCTGGATATCATCAGCTATGATTCAGCGAGTCCTGAGTTTTTTAAATGGGTTGGCAGGAACCGAAACCACACCTTCAGTTCTCACTATACAATACTCGAGGGTGCAATATGTTGCTGCTGTAGCTCTGTCACTCTTCGAGGTTACCCCCTAGACGTAACATGAGACCCAGAACTACAAGTGTCCCAAGTTAACCCTTGAACATAGCATAGACAGATCAATACAAGAAACATAGAGAAATCATACTAGATAAAGATAGGCAACCATCAATTATATAAGAACAAGGTCTAAGAAGTATCAAATCCATAAAACGGAATACAAGTCTAGCTATGTCTGAAGCTCTAACCTATCATAAGATTTGATGGGACAAGACCCCAACTAACTTGAGAAAACCTAAGAAAAGACACGACATTAACTAACATAGCTATGGTCCCCCGATAATGAGGACTCACCTATCAAATTTGGAAAACTGACAGCGCCTAGCCATGAACCGAAGGGAAGGAGCCATAGTCTGCATCATCAAGAGGATGCAGCGCAAGATATGCATCAGTACTATAGTATGTACCGAGTATGTGAGATATGCATATATTAAATCAAAGCATGCTTAAAACATAGTTAAGGCTGAGATCATGCATAAAAGAGAAGTCATAAGAAAATCACAATTTAAGCATAAGGTAAAAATATCAAAATATAAGACTTAAAAACATTCATACGAGAGTTTTTTATAACCAAAAATAGACCATGTGAGCTCTATGGAACCCAACTACATAACCCTAGTTGGCAAAGCTACCCCAAACCTTGCCAAGGAAAGGGGTACTATATATATCATAGCTTAGAACCACTTTCATACGGGGACACTTTCAACTAACGAGGACCCATCTTCATAAGGAGACACTCTCAATTAACGAGAACCCTCTTCACCTACGCTAGAAACATAGTTTTGGACTTGGGTATCGAACCCTCATCGCTCGGTGCTAAATACTACTCCTAAAACATGCATACATATAACTCATATATAATTGTGACATATCTGATTTCAAATCTGTTTGAAAAGCATAAGGACATATCTAATGTTATACAAATTCAAATCATAACTCTTAAGGCTTAGCATAGCCATAATCCACTTTTCTTTCTAAATTCATAACTTGAAGAATTTGGCATGCAATTTCATAAATACTTGAGATCATAATATCAATGCATACAATTTTCCTTAAATCAAGCCATGCATGCAAAATTTAACTAGGGTTAGCCTTCAAATAATAGGCAAAAAATCAATTGTAAACCCATGTAAATCATGAAATTTAACTTAGATTTTATTGAAAAATCATGAGAAAATACTTAATAGAAAAGCCCATGAGAGTTGGGTAAAAACCCTAACTTGAAATTCATAAATCCAATTTAAAATAATTGGGATTTTGAGCATAAAGGTGAAATAATCCCCATATTGAATACCCACATACATTGATTAAAGCTTTCTAAACCCTTGGTGAGAAGAATTGAGACTTGGAATTGAATCCCTTGCTATGGAGCTTGAACATGGAGCTTGGAGAAGTTCTTCCCTCTTTTGGGAGATGAATTAGGAATAAGAAAAGACTTAGGCTAATTAAGGATGAAACCCTACTAAAAGTGGTCAAAATGACCTCACTTAATAGTTTAAGAATAGGGAAAAAGACCAAATTACCCCTGACTTAAAATAAAAAGACTATAGGAAAGTTGCCACCTCACGGGCTATCTGACGGGCATCGTACCCATGACAGCCCATGAGCCAAGGCGTTAGAGGAAGGAACTGAAATCCTGGGGCACTGGAGGTTTTTGACGATGCGGTCCCACAGTTCGTCATAGCCACGACACCCATGGCGTAGCCCATTGGGAAGGGGAGAGTCTGGGGAGAATTCCACTGGACTATTTTGATGGTGGACTCCGATGGGATGTCGTACCCACGATGCCCTTCATGGCTGCCCATTGGCTGGAAAGGTGCTTCTAGGCATCCGCTGGTTGATCCCCACGATGTACCCCACGGGCCGTCGGGACTCGGATGCCTGTGGGGGCTGCCCGTCGTGACCAACAATTTCATAAATTTTTGGGTTTTGAGCTAAATAGCTGGTTCAGATTCTGGGGTGTTACAATATCTTCCCCTTAAGAACATTCAACCTCAAATAAATATTAAGCAAGGAAAACTGGAGAGAAAACAGCTCAACCAACCAACAAAACATGAATCTCAAGGATGAACATGAAAACTTAGCTTTTCAACTTATAATATGACTGAACTAACTTTGAAAAACATGAATGAATGCTAGGATCAAGAGGAAAACTGATGAACTAGAATCAGAGGGATATGATAAGGAGGAAACTAATGCCTGAAGCTGAAACTAAATCGGAAGGAAAGAGGTGAGGGTACTTGGCTTTCATTGCTTATTCTGCTTCCCAAGTAGGTCCCTCAACTAGCTGATTTCTCTAAAGGACCTTCACCGAAGTGACTTCTTTTCTTCTCAACCTCCAAACCTAACGATCAAGAATCTCTATGGGAACTTCCTCCTAAGTAAGGTTATCCTTCACACTTATATCTTCCAAAGGAACGATCAAGGTCAAATCACCAACACACTTCTTCAACATAGAAACATGGAAAACCAGATAAACCGCTTCTAAATCTGATGGAAAATCCAGCTCATAAGCAACACTACCAACTCTTCTCAGAATCTGATAAGGACCTATATAGCGGGGACTAAGCTTTCCCTTTTTTCCAAATATCATCACACCCTTCATGGGTGACACCTTCGGAAATACCCAATCATTAACCTCAAACTCCATCTCTCTCTTCCTCATATTTGTATATGAGTTTTGTCGACTCTGAGTGGTCTTCAACCTCTCCATAATGACATGCACTTTCTCCATAGTCTCATGAACCAAATCTGGACCAATCAAAACTACCTCACCTACATTAAACCAGCCAATAGGATACCTACACCTTCGCCCATAAAGTGCCTCATAAGGAGCCATCTGGATGCTAGAATGAAAGTTGTTGTTGTAGGCAAACTTGATAAGAGGTAAGTGATCATCCCAATTACCTTTGAAATCAATCTCACAAGATCTTAACATATCCTGCAAAGTCTGAATAGTATGCTCTTCCTAGCTTGAACTATATGATAGACTTAACCCTTAGAAATTATCTTCCTAGCCTTGAGATAATATATGAAGCGACCGTTTGAGGATGGAGGACTACCTTACACTCTAAGCCAGGTTTGTTTGGAAATTTTAAACTGACGACTCGAGTATGACAATAAATCGAGGCATAACATGCATACAACCAATCCATACAAAGAATAACATCAAAATCAGTCATCTCCAACTCTACTAGATCCGCTGAAGTGACTCTATGGAGGACTGAGATAGGGAAATTTTGATAGATTCTTTTGTCTAGGACTGACTCACCAATAGAAGTAGAAACATAAAAGGGTTCTAACAGCTGATACAGAATAATCTTGAACTTGCAAGCAACATAAGGGGTCATAAAAGATAAGGATGCACCGGGATCCAATAAAGCATACACATCAAAAGAGAAGACTTTTAACATACCAATATTAACATTTGACAAACTCTCTTGGTCTTGACGCGAGGACATAACATAAAGGTAGTTCTAGCGCTCACCACCAGAACTAGAAGTAGTGCCCTATGGGTCTAGTCGACCTCCTGATGCTGCTGGGTCAGGCTGAATCCTACTACGTCCCTATCCCTTCTTAGCAGAAGGGAAATTCGTAATCTTGTGTCCAACCTGACCACATGCAAAGCATCCACTTGAACCAGCCAAACAATCCCCAGGATGACTTCTACCACACTTGTTGCAACAAGGGTAACGAGTCCCCTTTGCAATACTCCTTTGTGAATAGGAACCAGATCCTCTACCAGTCTAATCATGATAAGGCCTAGGGGCCTGGGTAGGAGTACTAGATGAAGAATGAATGGGGCCTGATGATTTCTTTTGAAGCGAAGAGCGATGTCTGCCCCTGGACTTCTGATGGCTAAAACCTTAGCTCTTTGACCTAACCCTCTTGTTCTCTCTTGCCTTCTCCCTTATTTTGTCTCCCTCAATCTGTTAGGCATGAGCATAAGTCAGGAAATATTCATGTCACCTAAAAGCATATCAGACCTACACTCCTCCTTTATCAAATCTGACACTCTATAAACATACTTACTCATCTAATCCCACGGGTCAGCCACCATGAAAGGAGGATACCTAGAAAGCTGGCTGAACTTCAACCCGTACTCCTGAACCAACATAGAGCCTTGCCTAAAATTAAAAAGTTCTTTGATCTTAGCTTGCCTCATCTCCCTAGGGAAGAACTGGTCAAGAAAAGCCCTTTCAAATCATTCCCAAGTCATAGGGACCACATCCCAAGCCCTAGCATCTTTTCATTGAGTGAACCAAATATGAGCCACGTCCTTGAGTTGATAGGAAGCTAGCTCAATATAGTCAACACGACCCACTTGCATCACACTGAAGATCTTCTTTACCTCATCAAGATATTTTATGGATCCTCACCAACTTTTGAACCCCAGAACTCAGGTGGGTTCATGCGAACAAAATTTTAAACTCAGGTTGCTACTTCACCCTAAGGGTGTGTGGGGATAGGAGCCTGCTAATTTGCATGGGTGGCCATTGTCTGAGCTAGCATATGGATGGAATTTCTGAACTCCGCATTTGTGACCTAGGGGTCTAGAATTAGAGGATTAGCATTTGGGGCATTGGTCCGGTGAGGCATATCATGACGAGGAGTCATAATATGAAACGTAACAATAACGAATTAGAAGAGTAATAGAGTTAAACTGTATCGCATGATACTGATCATAAAAGAAGTGAACTTTTCCTAAGACATCTCATAGATTCCCTCTCATAAGTGTGGAGTGCTTCACACACATGAAAGATACTCTACTCTATGCGGCTTCAGACACCCTAGGACTCTTGAACCTGAGGCTCTGATACCAAGTTTGTCATGCCCCTAGGCTATACCCTAGACGTAACACGGGACCACAAGTGTACCAAGTTAACCCTTGGTCATAGCATACTCAGATAAATACAAGAAACATAGCAGTAGCATACTAGATAAAGATAGGCAACAATCACTTAAATAAGAACAAGGTCTAATAAGATATATCAAATCCATAAAATAGGATACAAGTCTAGCTATGTCTGAAGCCTCTAAACTATCATAAGAGTTGATGGGATAAGACCCCAACTAACTCGAGAAAACCTAAGAAAAGAAACGACAATAACTAACATAGCTATGGTCCCCAGAAAATAAAGACTCACCAATCAAATCTGGACAACTAATAATGCCTAGCCACAAACCAGAATTGAAAGGAGCCGGAATTTGCATCATCAAGAGGATGCAGCACAAGATATCCATCAGTACTATAGGATGTACCGAGTATGTGAGATATGTATAAATGAAATCAAAGCATGCTTAAAACATAGTTAAGGCTGAGATCATGCACAAAAGAGAAGTCATAAGAAAATCATAATTTAAGGATAAGGTAAAAGATATCAAAGCAGAAGACTTAAAAACATTCACATGGGAGTTTCTTATATACGACAATAGACCATGTGAACTACATGGAATCCAACTACATAACCCTAGTTGGCAAAGCTACCCCAAACCTTGCCAAGGAATGGGGTACTATACATATCATAGCATGGAACCACTTTCATAAGGGGACACTCTCAACTAACGAGGACCCATCTTCATGAGGAGACACTCTCAACTAACGAGGACCCTCTTCACTTACATTGGTAATGTAGTTTTGGTCTTGGGTAATCGAACCCTCATTGCTCGATGCTAAATACTACTCCCAAAATATGCATACATATAGCTCATATATACTTGTGACATATATCATGTCAAATCTATTTGAAAAGCATAAGGACATATATAATTTCATACAAATTCAAATCATAAGTCTTAAGGCTTAGCATAGCCATAATTCACTTATTCTTCTAAATTCATAACTTGAAGAATTTGGCATGCAATTTAATAAATACTTGAGATCATAATATCAATGCATGCAATTTTCCTTAAATCAAGCCATCCATGAAAAATTTAACTAGGGTTAGCCTTCAAATCATAAGGCAAGAACTCAATTGTAAACCCATGTAAATCATGAAATTTAACTTAGAATTTATTGAAGAATCATGAGAAAATAATTAATAGAAAAGCCCATGAGAGTTGGATAAGAACCCTAACTTGAAGTTCATAAATTCAATTTAGAAGAATTGGGATTTTTGACATAAGGGTGAAACAATCCCCTTATTGAATACCTACATACATTGATTAAAGCTTTCTCAACCTTGGGTGAGAAGAATGGAGGCTTGGAATTGAATCCCTTGCTATGGAGCTTGAACTTGGAGCTTGGAGAAGTTCTTCCCTCTTTTGGGAGATGGATGAGGAATAGGAAGGACTTAGGCTAATTAAGGATGAAACCCTGTTAAAAGTGGTCAAAACGACCTCACTTAATAGTTTAAGAATAGGAGAAAAGATCAAATTACCCCTGACTTTTAAAATAAAAAGACTGTAGGAAAGTTGCCACCTTATGGGCTATCTGATGGCATCGTACCCATGATGGATCGTCAGCCAAGGCATCAGAGGAAGGGACTGAAATCCTGGGGTGCTGGAGGTTCTTGATAATGCGGTCCCATGGTCCGTCACAGCCATGACGCCTGTGACGTAGCCTATCGGGGAGGGGAGAGTCTGGAGACAATTCCACTGGACCATTTTGATGGTGGGATTTGATGGAACGTCATTCCCATGACACCCATCAGGGCAGCCCCTCGGCTGGAAAGGTGTTGCTTGGCAGCTGTTGGTCGATCCCCACGGTGCACCGCATGGGCCATCGGACTCCGACGCCCCTTGCAGCTGCTCGTTGTGACTAATAATTGTAGAAAACTATGGTTTCTGAGCTAAATAGCTAGTTCAGATTTTGGGGTGTTACAAGCTCCACAAATAGATGAGGCTTCAGAGATGGATAATCTTCCCGCGACAGGTAGAAGGTCTGATAATGACCAGAAATGAGCATTATCTTTTCTGTAAGTTTGTCAAGATAAAGCCTGTGTGTCACGCCCCTAGCTAGGAGGGGAGGACATCAAGTAGTTATATGAAAACCTCCTAAATATATATACTAAACTCATGCTAAGGTTGTAAACTGACAAGAAACAATATGGACATTAACATGTGTTTACATATCCTGAAACATAGATAACTGAAGGGCCCACTAGACTGATTGTACAGCTGAAACAAAACTATGTCTAAGAAGCCTCTAAAGAGTCTGCAACTGAAAATCTGATAACTAGTCGGGACAGGGCCCTGACATATCCAACATATGATATGTACATGAATCCAAAACATGTGACCTAGGCATCTGATAGCTCTAGAGAGAGGTGGAGCTTACCAACTGATCAACTGGAAGGCACTTGTCTACTGTGGATGTCTGCTAGCCTGAGTACCTGAGCCTCCATTCAATAAATGCAGTGCCCAAAAATAAAAGGACGTTAGTACATATGAAACATGTATTGGTATGTAAAGCAGACTGAATAACAAGTAGACATGTAAAAATGCTCACTGAATTGAATATCAAAGATAGGAAAATTTGAGGATACACATACAAGGAACGTAATCTGAAACTAGAACTGAAACTAATACAATGACCAATATCAGAGGTCCTTATATAACGTCTTATACACTACTTAATTACATATGTTTAAAATCCCTAGAATTTGCCTAGGTGACATCTTTACCCTTTTACATAGGTTATCTACTCTTTATGTAATACTAACGATCAAGAAGTCACAAGATGGCCTGCTGTCGGCGATTGGTGACACATGTTTGGCATCTGTAGCCAACTATCACAACCATGTGTGAAATCTCATAGTCTGGATAACGTGGTCTGTCAAGGTACGCCCTCTAGGGCTCCTATAAGGTCTGCCCGCAGGCCTGTGTAGTCAGGGGAATCCACGATGGGAAGTTCCAGCTGACTCTGTCTGAATTATGTGCTCAGAATAGCATCGCACGTAGTGGCCCTAATGATACCCACCCCACGCTGCAGAGTAGGCTATTATCTCATCTTGTTTGTAAAGGCTCATAGTAAGCAACTTATGAATCATATAACTCATTATCTGAATATTGATTACTTTCTTTTAGCTGAAGAATCATATATCTATGTGATCTATATACTCAGGACTATTTTGTGGCCAATTACTTTCTCTAAGTTCGTGACATATATGCTCGGTAACTTCTAAGAGTTTCAACTGAAGACATGTATGATCGTGTGAAACATGTGACTTCTTTGACTAGAAATGAGTACTATAACTCTATAGGTTTAAAACTCCACCCGAGAGAGACCTATAATAGAAATAAGTTTTACTTTCAAGAAGCATATAATCTATGACAACCTTTATAGGAGGAACATGTCACTCTAGGTCGTGCCTTGATGGCGAAAAGAGGGTTTAGCTTTACATACCTTACTTCGAGTCTCTATCTCCCTTATGTAGCGCCGTTGGTTCCCATCAAACACTCCTTATCTATGAAAAACAACATATTCAATAGTATAAGCGACTAACCAATAAATATGGCGAGGTCGGGAAGACTATAATAGCTTACGAGCGACAAGCTTAGCAAATAAGATAATTAAATGGTGTATAGTCACACCTCTCTCTTTTCCCCTTATCAACTGAACTATGACCACCTATGAAGTCAATATTAACCCCTCCATCAATTCATTACAATATGCAGCCCATTCCATATCCTAAACAAGCTCATAAACTTTACCCCTCGACTTTTAAATACCGCCTCGGGAGTTCTTTATTTATTAGCGTTTAAATGACCCTTTAAGCTCATAGATTAAGTTGGGTGAGAATTATAATATTTAATACAGTGATAGGAATCCAAATAACATATAAACAACATCCTTAATCCATTTAGGCATTTAATCAAACACTTGACGAGGGACAAGCTTGCAAGAGCCATAGAAATAGTGTTTGCTATACCTAGCATCCCTCCTTATCGCAGCACGCTTTCTACCTCAATACACCATAATAAACACCTCATTTAGTCAACAATACTACCATTACTACCCTATACGTACTCCCTCCTCATCAAATATATTAGTTACAATGGGTAAAACATGGACTCACGACTTTCTTTCACCGTCCCGTGAGTCCTACCCGTAAACTATAATTAAAACAACTCTCAGAGTCATATTTATAGGGACAGAACAGCAGCCATAACTTTATCAATAAGAATACAATCCCTGCACCCTTTTTATCTTTAAGAACAACACCTTTTCCTTCAATAAAACACTTGATTAAGTATGTTTCCGTGACCTACGATGAAAAATAAGCTTGATTCTTGAAGGAATTCACTTACCTTAGGATAGGGAGGGGTTGAGATGAAGAAGAACTGAAGAAAATAAGTGTTAAGCAGGTCCCTTATGTTTTGATATTTATGGGAGATGAAATCCCAAAGTTTCAATATAAATACACCACTTTTGGCCGACTTACCCAAGGTTGCCACATGTCCCACAGTGATTGGGCAGTGCGCGTGTCTATAGTAAAATGCACATAACTTTTTACTCCAAACTCGTATGGACAAGCAGTTTGTTGCATTGCAAATTGGACTCAAATACCTTTAATTTTGTACTTTATAGGACCTCTAAATCATTTTATATTTGGAGATATACCCGTTACAAGTAAGACCTTATACTAGCTTGCTTGAAATAGTCCACCGTAGTGAATCCTTCAATTTAAATTTTTGTTCCAAGTCTCCCTTTGGTCTATAACCTTGGTATATCACTTTAAATGGATTATTATAAGCGTCCATTTGTATAATTATCCATTCACAACTTTATCCTCTTGGTTCATAATGATTCCTTCACGTTTATGAGTTGCACGCGTATCTTAAGTTCAGGGCACTACACTGTGGTCTTCCATGATTAATAATCCAAGGATGCATATGAATTTGTAATCTACTAGCATGAGCGACTACACAGAATGGGGATAGTTGAAAGGTATGGGGTTGAGTTTGTCACTGTTCAACTTTAGGGTGACGCTAAAATATGGTGGAGGACTTTGGTGGAGTGTAGGCCTACTGGGGAACTCCTAATGACTTAGAGTCAGTTTTACCAGGTGTTCTTAGAGAAGTATGTCCCACGTACTATGAGAGATTAGAGGAGAGATGGGTTTTCTAATATTGAGCATGGTAATTTATAATTTACAGCCTATGAGGCTTGGGTCCATTTGCTTGACCGGTATTCATGCAGTTGATCAATACTGAGGAGGAACAAATTTGATTTTTTATAAAAGGGTTAAACGTAGGGCTTCAAATTTTATCTCTGCAGATGATATCCTCCGAAAAGTCCTTTCAGGAGGTGATTGAGTTTGCGAAGAATGTTGAAGGTGTGAAGCAAGAGTGTTATGCAAAGATGCCTTCAAAGAAGCCTCGGATAGGGGGGAAAATTTAGTGGTCAGTATTCTAAGGGTCAGAGTTCACAGGGATACCATGCATGTCTTATACAGTCTGTAATGCAACTGTCTATTGGGGTCCGTTAGGGGCCATACAACCTTCTTCAAATTTTGGTGGATATCTTACTTTGTCTACTCTAGTTCATCAACCCACCTTGGATCGTGCTTAATAGAAGTGCTATGAGGTTAGTCATATTCGGAGAAATTGTCCTAGATATCAATAGTCAAGTTAGCATTAGGCTCCTAGAGCTCCAGCTCTGGCAAGTAGAAGAGGTAAGAGGTATGGTGGGGATCACACTCTGGGCAGGCGTGGTGGTCATGAAGCTGGTAGGGGTGGCATCCAGCCCAACTACGATGGTGGAAATGCTGGCAGAGGTGGTAATTATCTTTGCAGGGGCAACACATAAGCAGGTAGTAGGTATCATTTCTATGCCTTTCTAGGCAGGCCTGAGGTAAAGACATTGGATGTAGTGATCACATGTACTATTCTTGTATGTGACTCCATGGCTATAGTTTTATTTGATACTGGTACTACTTTCTCATATGTATCTTCTGGTTTTGTTATGGGATTAGACATGGTTTACGAATTGATTGATTTTCCTGTTCATGTGTCTACTCTGGTTAGTGATTCTGTGGTTGTTGATCGAGTTTATCATGCTTGTCCTGTCATATTTGTGGGGCAAAAAAGCCTCCACTAATTTAGTAATTTTGGACATGGTGGATTTTGACATCATTTTGGGAATGATTTGGTTGTCTCCTTACCTTGGTATCTTAGACTGACATGCTAAAATAGTAATTATGGCTATGCTAGGGATGGATAGACTTGAGTGGGAGGATTCTAATAGTCCTACTCCAATGAAAAATTTATCTTTTCTTCATGCCAAGAGTTTGAAAGGAAGGGGGTGTTCGATATTCTTAGCACATCTCCATGACACTAGTGCAGAGGTCCCATCTATCGAGTCAGTCCCCATGTCGCATAAGTTTCAGGAGGTATTTCCTGTAGATTTGCCTAGCATGCCACCAGATTGTGACATTGACATTTGTATTGACTTAGATCTGAATACGCATCCCATTTCTATTCCCCCTTATAGAATGGCGCCGACTAAACTGAGAGAGCTAAAGGCTCAATTTCAAGAGTTGCTAGGTAATGGCTTCATTCGTTTGAGTACCTCTTTATTGGGTGCTTCAATCTTGTTTGTGAAGAAGAAGGATGGTAGTCTATGTATGTGCATAGAATATTTGATGTTGAATAAGGTTATGATTCATAACAAGTATCCTCTTCCCCGTATTGATGATCTATTTAACCAGTTGCAGGATGCATCAATCTTGTCTAAGATTTATTTGAGGTCCGGATACCATCAACTAAAAATTCAGCTTGCTAATATCCCTAAGACTACATTCTGAACTAGGTACGAGCACTATAAATTTCTAGTGATGTCCACTGGGCTAACTAATAACCCACCCACTTTCATGGGATTGATGAATAGGATGTTTAAGCTCTCTTGGACTCATTCATAATTGTCTTTATTGATGACATATTAGTTTATTCTAAGACATAGGAAGAGCATGAGAATTACCTAAGGATTGTGTTGGTATTGTTAAAAGAAAAGTAGCTTTATGCAAAATCTTCTAACTCTGAATTCTTGTTGGCCTCTGTGTCCTTCTTGGCACATGTAATTTCAAAGGAGGGGGTAATGGTAGACTCACAAAAAATTGAGGCAGTTAAGAATTTGTCTAGGCTCACTTTGGTGACCGAGGCTTATAGCTTTATGGGGTTGGACAGTTATTACCATAGGTTCGTCAAAGGGTTTGCATCCATTGCTACTTATCTGACCTGGCTAACTCAAAAAGAGGTACTATTTTATCAATCAGATAAATGTGAAGGAGAGCTTTCAAAAGATTAAAACCTTATTGACTACCGCCCCCATTCTTGCCTTGCAAGTGGAGGGTAAGGATTTCATTATTTGTTGTGATGCCTCATGATCTGGGTTAGGTTCTATGTTGATGAAGGAAAGGAACATTATTGCCTATGCTTCAAGGCAATTGAAGTTGTATGAGAAGAATTATCCTACTCATGACGTAGAGTTGGCTGTTGTGGTCTTTGCTATTAAAATATAGAGGCATTACTTGTATGGGGTACGTTGTGAAGTGTTCACAGACCACCGTAGTTTGCATCATGTGTTCATACATAAAGATTTAAACTTGAGGCAGCCGAGGTGGATGGAGTTGCTCAAAGACTATGATATCACCATCCTATACCATCCAGGTAAGGTGAATGTAGTGGCCAACGAGTTGAGTAGAAAGTTTGAAAGTATGGGTATCTTAACTTATTTTAAGGCTACGAGATGTTTGTTTGCTAGAAAAATTCAGACTCTAGCTAATAATTTCTCGAGACTTAAAGTGTCTGAGATGGGTAGATTATTAGCATGTATTGAGGCAAGGTCCTCATTGCTTGAGTAGACTAAGGCTAAATAGTTCGAAGATGCTATGTTGAGTAGAATTTGTGTCAATGTTTTACTGGATGAGGATAAGGAGGCCATGATTGATGATGAGGGTATTATGAGAATCAAGGAGCGAGTTTGTGTACCCCGTGTTGATGACTTGTTTCCTACTATTCTATTCGAGGCTCACTATTCAAAATATTCTATATATCCTAGTGTGACCAAGATGTATTGCAATTTTAAGAAACATTATTGATGGAGTCAAATGAAAAAAAATATAGTTGATTTTGTGGCTAGGTGTCAAAATTGCCAACAAGTAAAGTATGAACACCAGAAGCCTGGTGGTACTCTTCAGAGGATGCCCATTCTTTAATGAAAGTGGGAGAGTATAGCCATGGATTTTGTTGTGGGTCTCCCTAAGACTTTGGGGAAGTACAATTTGATATGGGTAATTATGGATAAGCTGATGAAGTCTGCGCACTTCATTGCAGTTCAGGTAACTTATAATGCATCAAATTTGGCCAAGGTATACCTCAAGAAAGTTGTTCAATTGCATAGGGTTCCTATTTTTATTATTTTAGATAGGGGTACTAAGTTTATCTCTAACTTTTGGAAAAAGTTGCATGAGGAGTTGGGTACTAGGTTGGACCTTAGTACAACTTTTCACCATCAAATCTATGGCCAGTCTAAGTGGATGATTCAGGTGTTGAAAGACATGCTCCGTGCATGTGTGATGGATTTTAGAGGTCATTGGGACCAATATATATCATTGGAAGAATTTTCATATAATAATATCTATCATTCGAGCATAAATTTGGTTGTGTTTGAGACATTGTATGGAGGAGGTGTACATCTCCCATTAGTTGGTTTAATGAGTTTAAGGTAAGGCCGTGGGATACTAATATTCTAAGAGACTCCATGGAGAAGGTAAAGTTCATCCAAGAGAAGTTATTAGCAACTCAAAGCTGGCAAAAAAAGTATGCAGATAGGAAGATGAGAGATATGCATTTCATGGAAGGTGAGAAAGTTTTGCTCAAGGTCTCACTCATGAAGGGCGTCATGACATTTTGTAAAGGTGGTAAACTAATTCCAAGGTATATTGGGTCATTTGAGATTCTTAATAGTGTGGGGACGGTCGCTTATAGATTGGCTTTGCCTCTGAGTTTTTCCGAAGTTCATCCCGTGTTTTATATGTCGATGCTTAAAAAGTATCATGGAGATGGCGACTACATTATTTGTTGGGACTCGGTCCTATTATATGAAAACCTCTCTTATGAAGAGGATCCTGTTGTTGTTCTTGATAGAGATGTCTGAAAATTGAGGACTAAGGAGATTACATCCGTGAAGTTCTTGTGGAAGAACCATCCTATTAGGGAGGCCACTTGGGAGACAGCAACGAATATGCGTTGAAAGTACCCACATCATTTTTACAATTCAAGTAACTCCTTGTTTTTCCCTTTTCTTTCTTGTTTTCATTTGGGGATGAATAGTTGTTTAAATGGTATCTAATGTAATGACCCGTTCTATCATTATAGTGTTGTTTAGGGGTAAGTACCCGGCTAGCGTTTCTCCTAGGATGAGAATTGATAAAATATCAAGCTATGGTAGGTTTTGACAAACAAATGGTGCCATGAGCTTTAGAGATTGTTTGTGTCTCATGGTGTAATACTTGATAGTATGGGATCCATTTATGGATAGTCGAGTGGTCTGGGGTCCCATAGGAAGTTTTGGGATGATAAATGGGTTCATAAAACTCCAGTTATGATTGTTGTCGCATTAGAATCACTTTTTGATGTCTTGAAATCAAGGTTGTGTTGTGAAATGAGAAGTTTTGGGTAATTTCCCTAGTTTCTATTTATGGGACCACTGCAGAAGATGTAACCTCGCCATAGAGAGTTCGCTATAGCGATACACTTTCCACCATAGTGGGCCTGGCAAAGTCATTAGAGCTTGATGTAGTGAGCCAAGTCTCGCCACAATGGTCTCACCGTAGCCAGAAAGCAACCTCTACAATGAGAGACGAGGTCAGATTGTCTGACTTAAGTTAGTTTTTTGAGTTTTATTTCCCAAAACTCAAAGTCTCATTCTAGAATTGTTGGGTAGCAATTTTTCTACTGGGCTAGGTGATTTTACTCCATTAAGGTGAGTAATTCATGCCTTTTATCAATGTTTAATCCCCTTTAAATTGTATAATCATAGGAATGAGGATTAATGGTGGAATTGTGGGTTTAGAGCCCTGAAGGTATGAAAAATGCAAAAAAAATCATATGGGTAGCTATAATTTCACCTAGACATGATTCTAGGATGTTATTTAATACTTCCTAGCGTGAATTAAGTGTTTCTAAACATGTTTTGAATGAATTGAGAATCTTGAGTTTCATAAACGTATGACCTTTAGCATAAAAATGGCTTAAAAAGGGGAATTGGAGTAGAAACTCCACGAATAGTGCTCACATGTATAATGTGGGACTAGTTGATGATTAAATGATCATTTGGAAATGCTATGGACCTCATGTAAGGGTAGAACTAGTGGGTTTGAATTTCCAATGACTATAATGGGAGAGAAAATAATTAATTACTCTTGTAGCTGTTGTTTATAGACTTTGAACGTGTTGAGGCATTAAGGAAAGGAAAAGTTTTGGTGATTGAAGCTTGAGTTGGAATTCTTCAGTTGAGGTAGGTTACAGTTTAATTTGAGTTGAGACTTTATTTAGTGCTTGTATGGAATTAAATGACTTCTGATTGGTCTTTGAACATGCTTGAGTTGATGATTGTCATCACGTAAATACTTGAATAAATAAGCTGTGACTATATATATATAGAATTAATTAAAGAACTTGAAATGATAATGTGTACGTGTGATTACTGCACTGTGTTATATCTTGACATATAAAGAGTTTGAATCATAGATTCACGTTGGTTAGGGATTGGGTACCATGATCCAGCACAAATATTGATGTTGACTTTATTTCTAAGGATCAGGTACCACAAGCCGGTTCGGTACATAGACCCTGGTGCGTCCCCTACAGGTCATGACTAGTTGGAAAAAAATAAGTCCATTTAGCATGTGTGTATGCACTTACATTAAATTTTACATGTTGTTAGATTGCGTGAGATGAAATTAAGAGTATTGAGTACATTTGTTAGAGTGGGGCAGACATAGATCCCCCGTGTGATGTAACCATCGAGATGTGAGTACTTGAATTGTTTATAATAATAGTTAGTGACTCATATAATTTCTGTTACAAATTTTTTTGGCTTGACTTGAGGTTATTATGTGTTGTTTGAACTACGTGCTAAGTGTTGAAGTTCTATGCTACTTGTTATTTGATTTAACTGTATACTTGTTCTAAATTGGGTCGGCCGATGATACCTACTAGTACATAGTAGTTTGTATTGATACTACCCTATACTCTTTTTTATTGAGTGCAGACCATGTTCTAGAGGCTTAAACACGACCTCACCTCAAGACAAACATCTGATTTCGATCCAAGAGTGAGCACTACTTCTCCAGGCTGCCATGATTCTTCATTGGGCCATTGTCCTTTTTTCAGATGATGAAACTCTTTATTTTAGACATATTTGATTATTAGAGTTCTTGAATGATGACTTTTGGGTCTTGGGGAATGTAATAGATAGTTAAATGTTTCTGCACTTATAATTTATTAGTTTTTGACTATTTCCTTGTTAATTGAAGTTGATTTCATTATTATCTCATCTTAAACTTGTTAAGTGAATTGGTTAAGAGCAGGAGGAAAGGCTAACTCATATGCTACCTCCCTAATGTGACACAGAATCTCAAAAGGCCTAATGAACCTAGGGCTAAGCTTGCCCTTCCTCTCGAACCTCATCATGCCCTTCATGGGTGACACACGAAGGAAAACTCGGTCACTAACCATAAACACTAGGTCTCACACCCTTTGGTCAGTATAACTCTTCTGTCTACTCTGGGTAGTACAAAATCTCTCCTGAATAACCAAAACTCGATCCAAGAATCACGCAAAAAGTCTGTACCTTAAGGCCTAACCTAGAAACCATCAAACCAACCCATTGAAGACCTACATCTCTTACCATACAATGCCTCAAACAGAGCCATATGTATACTGAAGTGGTAGCTATTATTATATGCGAACTCTGCCAAGGCTAAGAACTGGTCCCACTGACCTCCGAAATCAATAACACAAGTCTGTATCACATCCTCTAGAATCTGAATAGTACACTTTGACTGACCATCCGTCTACGGGTGAAAAGCCATGCTAAGCTCAACTCAGGTACCCAACTTTCTCTAAATCGACCTTCAGAAACATGAAATAGATTGAGCACCACAGTCAGAAATGATAGAAACAGGAACCCCATGCAAATGGACAACCTCACGAATGTAGATCTGAGACAATCTCTTTGAATTGTATGAAGTCAGAACTGGTATAAAGTGAGTAGACTACATTAACCTATCCACGATAACCCAAATAGCATCAAAACCTCTAAAAAGTATGTGGCAAGCCTACCACGAAATCCATAACTATCCGCTCTCATTTCCACTCAGGAATGGGTAGCCTTTGGGTCAAACTACCTGGTCTCCGGTGCTCGTACTTCACCTATTGACAGTTCAAGCACTAGACACAATATCTAAGATATCCCGCTTCATCCGACACCACACGTAGTGCTGCCTCAAGTCATGATACATCTTAGCTGCCCCCGGAAGAATGGAATATCTATAATAATAAGCCTCCTCTATGATTAGTCTAACATAATCTCCAACTCTAGGAACACATATATGACCTGTAATCCTCAAAATACCCACCGAATCCAAGGTTGCCTTCCTAGACTCACCACTCAAAACCTTATCTCGGATAATCCTTAACCTCACATCATCAAATTGTTATTCCCAAATTTTCTCTAACAAGAAATATCTAGCCTCAACACAAGCAAGAATCCACCCAGGCTTGGAAATATCAAGTCTAGCTAACCTGTTAGCTAAGGACTGGTTGTCTGAAGATAAAGATCGCTCCTCAGCTTCCAAGAATGCCAAACTCCCCATACTCACAGCCTTATGGATAAAGGCATATGCCATCACATTTGCCTTGTCCATGTGATAAATAATATAAATGTCGTAGTCCTTCAGTAGATCCAACCACCTACCCTATCTCAAATTAAGGTCCTTCTAGTAGAAAATGTACTGAAGACTATAATGGTCGGTAAAGATCTCATAATGTACTCCATACACATAGTGCCTACAAATCTTTAATGCAAAGACTACCGCCGCTAACTCCAAGTCATGAGTGGGTAACTTACTCGTGTGAACCTTCAGCTATCTGGAAGCATAAGCAATAACTTAGCCCTGCTGAATCAACACACAACCCAAACCAACTCCAAAAGCATCATAATTGACAATAAACTGCAGTCCCTCAACTGGAAAAGTATTAATCGAAGCTGAAGTCAATAAGGCATTGAGATTTAGGAAACTCACCTCATACTTGTCAGACCACTGGAAAGGGACATTCTCTTGAGTCAATTTAGTCAAAGGCAGTGCTCGAAGAAAACCCCTCCACAAATCATCTGTAGTAACCTTCCAACCCTACAAAACTCCGAACCTTGGTAGGAGAAGTAGGCTGATCCCACTCATGAACTACCACAATCTTTACCAAATCCAGTATAATCCCATTCTTGGAAACCACGTGCCCCATGAATGCCACAAAATCAAGCCAAAACTCATACTTAGTGAATTTGGCATGCACCTGCTGATCTCGTAAGGTCTGAAGCACAACTCTCAAATGTTGCTCATGCTCCTTTCTACTCCTCGAGTAAACCAAGATGTCATCAATAAAAACTATAACAAAGGAATCTAGGTAGGCTCTAAACACACGGTTCATAAACTCCAGAAATATTGCTGAGGCATTGGTCCAAAAGACATAACTAGGAACTCATAATGTCCATATCGAGTCCTAAATACAGTCTTTAGGATGTCCACAACCCTGATCCTCAACTGGTGATAACCCAATCTCAAGTCTATCTTAGAAAACACCACTGCACCCTGTAGCTAGTCAAACAAATAATCAATACGCTGCAGTGGATACTTGTTCTTGACAGTCACCCTATTCTGCTGCCTGTAGTTGATACACATAAGCAAAGAACCATCCTTCTTCTTCAAAAATAGCACATGAGCACCCTACAAAGACACACTAGGCCTAATAAACCCCTTACTCAGAAGATCCTGGGGCTGCTTCTTAATATCTCTCAACTCAGAATGTTCCATTTGATATAGCAAAAAAAAAAATGGGCTGAGTGCCCAGCTCAATATCAATAACGAAGTCAATATCGAGATCAGGAGTAAGACCAGGCAAGTCAGTAGGAAACATATCTGAATACTCACAAACCACAGGAACTAATTGAATAGAAGGTGTGGTAACACTAGTATCATGGACGTAAGAAAGATAAGCCAAGCAGCCTTTCCCCACCTATCACTGGGCTCTCAGAAAAGATATAACTCCTCTCAGCACAAGGCTATTGGTACCCTTCCATACAATAGGAGGGATAACAGTCATACATAGAGTTACAGTCTTGGCAAAGCAATACAAGACCGTATAATAAAGAGATATCAAGTCCATACCCAAGATCACGTCAAAATCCACTATATCTAACACAATCAGGTCCACCCATGTATCATACCCCAAGAAAATCACCACACAAGACTGATAGACATGATCTACTAGTAAAGAATCTCCTATTAGGGCAGCTACACACATAGGCATAGGCAATAACTTACATAAAGACTCTAGACGCGTAGCATAATAGGCAGGCACATATGAAAATGTAGACCACAGATCAAATAATACAGGAGCTGACTAATAACAAATAGTAAGATCATACCTATGTTAATAGCATCTAAAGCCTCAACCTCTGGCCGACCCAAAATAACATACATGTAGCTCTGCCCACCATGACCACCTGATCTACTCATCTGAGGACTTCTCTTTAGCCAAACATAGAGGTAATGTCACTTCTATGACAAACACATGAGCTTGCTCATGCTCTATAGGCAAAATCATAATAGCATGCCTAGCTAACCCATGGAAATGATCTTCGTACTCTGAAATAAACATAGATCCCTACACCAACCGGTGAACTTATCTCTCAACTGCTCTCTCATGCTGCACAATACATACTTCTCCAAGAAAGCCTTAGAGAGCTGAACCCAAGTCATCGAAGGTAACCCAGTTGGTATGCACTTAATATAAGTTTTCCACCATTGCTTCGCAGGACCCTTTAGCTAAAACATGATGTAATCAACCCCGTGGGACTCTACTAAGTTGAGGTTGTACAACCTCTCCTGGCAACTGACTAAGAACTCGTAGGAATCCTTTCCCAAAGCACCAGAAAACCTTAGAAGACCCAACATAATGAACCTATCAAGCATCTTCTTCTCCTTGAAAGACATAACTAACGTAGCTGTAATAGACTGAGCAACTATTTAAATTGGCAATACCTCAAAATGGGGAGCCGCAGTAATAGGCTACACTCCTGAACCCTTTGTCGCTGCCTGGGATAAATTATGTGCCTCATCTCAAACCTGTGACCCACTCGGAGTACCGGCAAGGTCCCCTCATATGACACCCTCCAAAAGTCAAAGAATCCTGACCAATATTTCTTGTACAACCAGTGTAACCATAAAATCTATTGGATGTTGGGCTAGCCCCACACCCTTCGACTGATATTGAACATCGTCTACCTCTATCTCTGGCTCTGGTGGTTACCTAGCCTGGGCTTGAGCTAATTCTGCAGCCCATGCCCTACCCCAAAATCTAGGTCTATCTTTGCCCCATCCTCTAGCTGGGGCTCTAACTGCAGGTGCATGAGCCTCGACCTTACATGTTGCTGACCTCATCCAGACTATCTGAGAAAGAGTGAAACAAATGACATTTAGAAGTTTCTATAGTCAAGGACGTGAGATAAGGGATCAAAAAGATGGAATTTCCTAAGAATTCCCTATAGCCTCTCGCAGATAGGATACGAACATCATCGTACTGATCCGTAAGCCTCTAATAGACACTTGCTCTTATACTGGTAAGACCAGTGGACCTAAAACTTTGATACCACGCTGTTATAACCCAAAATAAGGCCATGATGATGCATACTATAAGCCCCCAGTAGGCAAGACAAACCCAAGATACAATGCTATAAATGGAACTAAAAACAGATAATATGAAAGTTAGATCTAAGAATGGGCCACAAGTATAGATATATAAAAAATATACAAATGGGCCCGAAAGAGACCACGAAAGAGAAGATATACATAAGAACCAAATCCCCGAACCTAGTGTCATCGATACAAGAGCGACAAATGTACTGGAGTAAGGTTATACAAGATGCTACTATATATCAAAAAACAAAATAAAGGTAGTAGGTACAAGAGGGAAAACAGTAAATATCTAGATGCCAGGAGCTCATCACTATCCAAACATCAACAGGCCTCAAATAAGTGGAAGATTAGCGAGGGTGGCTTGTACTAGGTGTTGCATTAGAAAAAGATGCAGAAATGTAGTATGAGATTCAAAATACGGGGTACTCAGTAGGCATTATAGGCCAACTGAGCTCATAAGATAGTATATAATATAAGGGACATGAAGGTAAAATCATAAATCAAAATCAACCTAGAATCTTGTATATAACAGGATAAAAGTGAAGATAATAATAATAACAATAATAATACACTCAAATATGAATACAAGAGAACGCAGTGCATTATGAAATGATATGATGCAATATGTGTCCAATGCAAAAACGAAAAATCTAGAATGGCCCCTTGGGTCGCCCAGAATCTTACCTCAGACTCATCAACATTTGCAATAAAGTAAATAACCTGGATATGTGCTCCTCGGGCCACTCAGAATTGTACCTCAGACTCATTGAAAGAAAGTCAATGGAGAAAAGGTCCAAAAACGTCCCTCGTACTAAGTATAAAAGTGGTACATTATTTTCCATTCCAAAAATAGTGATAAAACAATGCAATCCCTCCTAAAATCTAAAAATACTAGTAAAAGCGGGAAATTTCATCTTTAAACTGAAAAGTCAGTAATTTCCTCTCAAATCATGCCATAATCTATGTACGTGCATATATGAATGTATGTGTGCCATGATAATATAATCATGATAATATAATACATGTATATATATATATATATAAAAACAAATAGGGTAAAAGCACCCTAAAAAAAGCCAAGTAACCTGGAATTCTGTCCAATCCATATGTAATGACCCTTCCGATTATTCCCGCATTTTCACTTTTTTTGTACTGTTAGAGCTTACCTGTAGTGCCCCCAAGTCATTTATGACTTGCTGGCACTGGTGGTTCAGTGTCTGGGCCATTCATTATATCGTTATGACCATTTTCTTATTTTAGGGCTTTAACTTAGGAAATCATGGACTTTAGTCAACATTCTTAGCAAGTATACTTAGAATCTAATTCCAACAGTTTCGTTAGCTATGGAGCATGGATTTTGGTCTATTAAGACCTTTAGTCAGGGCCTATGAGCTTTCGGTTTGGTTTTATCTCACTTTCTGAGATTTTAGGCTAGTTGAACTTCGTAGTTTTACTTTGGTCAACATTCAGAGAAGACAGCCTCATATGGGAATTTTATTAGCTCTATTAGCTCTAGAATGTCATCTTTGGGCTAAAATAACCTTTGGTTCAGGTCTCGAGGCTTCTGGACTCATTTTGGGCCATTGAGTTTTATTTTGGAAAAGTTGGCCTTTAAGGCGTGGGGCCCAGTTTTCATTAAATTGATTTCTATTGGGAATTTTGTCAATTTCATTGAGTCTGGAATGCTATTTTTAGTTGAGTATCATAGTTCATTTGCATTCGTAGAAACCCAGGTGAATCTCGAGGGTCCATCCGATGGAATTTTAGCCATGCAAAGTTGTTGGTTGCTGGTGGTTGTTGCAGCACCAGCCAAGCCATCGCCCATGTGTGGGTAGGCTGCATGCGCAAAGAAGGCCAGTCGGCCCCTCCCTCCTTTCCCTTTGCCTACACTGTATCTAGGATGCATGCGCACAAGCTAGCGGCTGGCAACTTATTTAAAGCTTCTTCTTCATTTTTCAAACCTCGAACTCAATTTCCACCATTTTCTCTTGAGCTCAAGCTCCATATTTCTATGTGATCTTATCGTATTGCGTTGGGGTGATAAATTCTTGTCTGTAGTTGATATTTCGCCTTCTATTTGTCAGTTTTAAACCTTTAATTCCATAAATTCTTAATTTTTATTCTAATTTGTTCTTGGAGTTCTAAGGGCTGTTTTAGGCCCTTACTTTACCCCATTTTGCTCAATTTTCGAGCATGTGCTCCTGGTAATATCTGGAACCTCGTGGTAACTTTCGTTTCTAGTTTTAGGTTATAAGGGCCATGGGCCTGCTTTTGACCTGGATTTTGTCTCGAATAAATTATTAGCATTATGGGTATCATTAGCTTCATTTTGACAAGTAAATTATGTTCTTGATAGTTTGATCACTATTTAGGGATTCTCAGAGCAGTTTAGGCTCATGCAACGACTTTCCAACAGCTTTTCGTTGGACACTAGGTTGGTTATGGCTTACCCACCTTAGACTTTGAGTAAATAGAATATAATTATACTATTTAGCATCTTTGGGTTGAGTTTACTAGATTGGCACCCCAAACCTTGTCCCATCTCTTCGATCTGCTCTTACATCCTACATTTGGCTTTAATATTTAAGGTAGTTGGTACCATTACCACTTGCGGCCCCATGTGGCCTTTGTATATGCCTCTGGACCATAGTTGTGGGGTATTTGGTAAATGTCTGTGAGTCATGAATCTGAGCTTGCTATCAGTGTTGTAGAGCGGATTGAGCCTGTGAAGGGCCAATAGGTTGATAGTGGGTTGTTGAGCTATTGATTGTATTTGATCATATCATCATCATCATTCAAAGAGTCTTCTGCATTGATTTGCTACTACTATGGTTGTGGGCCTATCTATCACCAATTTTCTAAACCTTGCATGGCCCCGAGGGTCTATTTTTTATTATAAAAAGGTTATAAATGGGTTTAAACTGGTTTTATGGATTTTTTGAGATAAAGAGATTTTATGATGGTTTTTTACACTAATACTAGGCTTGACCGGGTCAGAACACTAGACATGACTTTAATTACTGATTTAAACCCGGATAGATTTTAGGCACTGATGAACGCTCAAATCGTGCTCTCCAATTAAGAGGCCATGGTGATCATGTAGCAAAACAAAATTTATAAACCCAATGGATGTCGGGGTCATACCCAAGGGACTTGACTTAGACAACTAGATATTGTATGAGTTAATTTCAAGTTGAGAGTAGTTGCTTAAACAAAAAGTAAAAGGATGGGGGGAATTGGGAAAGTTGTCACTACTAACACAATTCAACAAAAAGCAATAAAACTAAAGATTGGTGTACCAAGTTTTTTAGAAGACTAAGGATGCACATCCGATGGGGCGTTGCTTATGGGATAGGGTGATCATCAATTCACTTCTATTATCGCTATTTGACACAAGTAGCATTGGTTATAGGTGTGGAATGTTTATCTCTCGATAAACATCCACATTTCCAATGATTTCAGGTAGAACACCATTGGTTTGATCAACAATCAACTAAAATATGCCTGGGGAGGTCACACTATCTCTAGCTTAGACTCTTAAATGGGAGATTCCTATGATAAGAGCTATTTCTAGCCTCAAATCTAGATGGATTCCTAAGTACCCACTAGTAATTTCACATCCACAACCATGGAATCCTCTTTCAAGCAATCACATAGTCAAGTAAAGTAAACTAATGTTTGCAACCATCAATTTTATTGTTAAAACTTGGTGAAATTACTAGACCCATGTCAAATAACCAATTATAAAGATGAATTAACAACACCCACACCCATTAGCTAAGCACCCATAATCAATACACCCCTAGACAAGAGAATTTAGCCACTCATGGTGAGAGAAAAGGAGATACCATCTGGGTAAGTCAATATCCCCTCTATTATAGATAAATCTTTAGGTTCTAGGATCAAATTAGGCATACAAATTGTTAACCAAGAGCTTTGGATTCAAAACCCTCACTCAATGGAGGTGGAAAATTGTTTACAAAGCAAAAACTATCTCTCAGAATCAGGTCTGAAGTATTGTATTTACAAATTGAGCCTAAAATAGTCTTTTATATGTTCCCAAGTCGTCACATAAAATAAGGACAAGTTTTCTCTTTTGAGAGTTGTGCGGTGTGACGTGCGGTTCGCACATCACAATGTGCGCATCGCACACCTACTTCAATTATACCAGTGACTTCAGCAACATTAGTGAGCTTCATGCGAAGGTGGTGCATTTTGCACCACGGGATGTGCGCATCGCACAGTAGCCGCACTCCTTTGCAGAATCTTCAACAACTTTAGCAGCTTCATGCAAAGGAGGTGCGAATTACACCACGGCTTGTGCGTGTCGCACAACCACCACATCTTTGTTTAGATTCTTCAACTCTTCTCAACTCTTCACTCTTAGCTCCTTTTTGTCTCTTTTTCGGTCCATATCCTTGTTCTTCATCTTCTATCAAAAGTACCTGCATAGACATTAATAAAGGCCATAAGAACCTCTAAGTTGATTCAAAACATAGCAATATTTCATGGATATAGGCTCAATAAGTTGGTAGATTACCAACTTATAGAGCATGAATAATGAGATATTGAGAGTTTGTATGTAGTCTCGGAGACCTCCATGGACCTTGCCGATCTGGACTAGGGGCTATGGGACAAAATTGCCAGAGGAGGGGTATACGGAGGAGTAGAGGTATACGAGAAAGCCTTCTATAGGTCCTAATTGCTGGGCCGACGAGCACAGGAGGAGGTGCATACGGTACAACTGGCATGACATATCATATCATATCATACATTGGTTGCATGGTTACACCCTTGTTTGTTGTTTGTTGAGTGTACACTCTGCTAGTATGGGATGCCGGAGGATTCTTTTTCACTTGTATGTGTTCCTTGGGTGTATAGGCTCTAGTTGGAACTTGTAAGTATATTAATTCACTTGCTCCTATTGTAGTACTTGTTAGTTTACCTTTCCGATCATTCTTACCTTGTGAGTTGTATTGTTAGCATGATTATGTTTAGTTGCTTCTCCTTCCTTCCCTTTATTTGAGGTTACTGATATACCACCATATTCTTTAAACTCCTTGTATATACTATTGTTACAAGGATCTAGGTGCGTTCTCTGCTCTTTCACCTATGTTATATGATATATCCTCTGTGGCTAGCATATCTTACTTGTATTCTTTCATGCCTTTTTCATGTTGCTAGCTTTCATGTATTTACCTCTGTTTGCTTTTGTGACCCTTTTCTTGTTATCTATTATTTACTTCTTTTATATTTTATATATGCTCAGTTGGCCTATGATGCCTATTGGGTACCCGTTGCTTTGCAATTGGTGCTCATACTACACTTCTGCATCTTCTTGGTGCAGATCCTAGTGTGATCTATCATTGTTGACACACGAACTCATGCAGTTCTTGACATCTGAGACTTAAGGTGAGCTCCTGACAACCGGAGCTTGGCTTTTATCTCATCTTTGTCTTTATGTACTCTTTTTTCTATCCAAAGACAATTATATATTCTTCTTTTGCACTCTCTTGTACTCTGTACTTTTTAGTAATGGCTTCTATACTATGAACTCGGGTCGTGGGATGGTTTAACTTATGTATATATTTGTATATTTAAGGTTGTCACCTCTTTTTATGTCTTCATTACATTCTTTCGCTTATTACTCTTTCTTGTATGTGCTTTGCTTCATTAGTGGACAACTAACCATTTTGGGCCACGAGGATTGGTACACCTACAAGGGGATTGTAGGTTCCATCATGATCTGAGAAATTGGGTTATGCAGCTTGGTATCAGAGCCTAGGTTCATTGGTGTCATTGGTATAGGATCTAATGTCTAGTAGAGTCCTACGGATCAGGGAGGAGATGTCCTTACCCTATCTTTGGGAGGCTACAGTGGCATTTTAAAAAACTTTAATCTTTTCTTGCTTCTATATCGTGCATCCTATCCTAGATGGTTTCTTGGAATCTCATTTTTTCTAGTTCACTCTTTCACAGATGGATCATACGAGATCTTCTGCAGTGGATGAGGGAAAACCTTTAGCACTAGAATGCCTGACTCAAGCTAGGGCTGGGGTGGTCGTAGAGGTGGAGGTTGAGGACGTGCTTGAGCAGCGGCACCAGTTAGAGCTCCTGAGGCTGAGTATGAGCCTAATCCAGTTCTGGATCAATAGCTCATGGACCAAGGGGTAGCCCAGGTGCCACCAATGCTAGTAGCAACATCTGTATCAACACTAGCCCCATCTCCTTTGACATATATCCAGGATTTTCTTCTTCATTTATTAGGTATTGTTAGGAATCAACCTTTTAATTTGGCCCTAACATCTACTCAGGGGGCAGACCTGGGTGTTCAAAATTCAGGAGCACAGCGTGCTCCTGCGGCTCCTTGTGCATAGGTTATGTCACTTCCTATAGTTGCTCAACCTCTTTCTCCTCGCCCAATTATGACAGAGTTGGAGAAGAAGGCTTTGGGCTGGTTTTTGAGGTTATCCCCACCGATGTTCTCTGATGCTCTCAGACAAGATTCTTATGATTTTATTTGTACTTGCGAGGAGATACTTTATCATCTTAGTTTAATTGATAGTCATGGAGTGGGTTATATAACCTATCAACTAGAGAGACCAGCTAAGCTTTGGTGGAGGGCCCAAGTAGCTTATAGACCTTCTCAGTCACCTCAGTTGACTTGGAGGGAGTTCTATGAGGCCTGTATGGCCAAGTTCTTATCGCAAAGTGACTGTGAGTGTCGTAGAGAGTAGTTCACCTGATTGATGCAGGGATCTATGTCACTGGCTGAGTATGAGATCCGTTTCCACTAGTTGGATCCATTTGGGGATATGATCATTCCTACCAAGCTAGACAGGGTTCATTGATTTGTTTGGTGGTTGAAGATCGAGCTTTTATAGATTATAGAGATACTTGTTGCTAGTGGGCAACCCTTTCTGGCTATATCATACCATGCCCATACTATGAAGGATTTGCATCGTCTGGACCTCGAGGCTAGAGATAAGAGGCCAGGCGATTAGGCGGTTATAGTGGTTCCCGCTTCAGTTGTAGAGGTTCAAGTCAGTAAGGCTGAGGATATCATCTAAATCAGCATCAGGGTCAGTCTATCCAGACAGTTAAGGCATCCTTACATGATTCTATTGGGCCTCAATTTGATCAGGGTTATAGCGATCATCGTGGTTACAATGGTCAGCCATTGACGGGTACATCATCTAGGGCATCAGGTCATGGTGTCCATTCAGGTTCAACTAGTTCATATGGATAGGGTAGGCTGTTAAGGCCTTGCTATAAGTGTGGTATCATCGGTCATTTCGCCAAAGAGTGCCTCCAGCTGGGTACAGTTCAGCCAGCCGCTCAGCCAGCTCAGCAATTAAGAGTAGTACAACTACTAGTCAGAGGATGTGTGCCCAGGGTAGGGGTGGTGCCTAGCATAGTAGGTCAGGTGGTTAAATGATGGTCATTCTGGTGGAGGACGACATCAGTTCTATGTGGTCCTTGGTAGATCAAAGGCAGAGACCTCAGATGAGGTGATCATAGGTACGATAGCAGGTCAGGCTTCATGTTTGTATGTATCTGCCTACTTTGTTCCTTTTTTGGGGTTGGCTAGTGAGCCATTATTTGTTCCTGTATCATTTGCTACCCCTGTAGGCAATTCTTTAGTAGTGGATCAGATTGTTAGATCCTGCTTGATAGCTTTTGATGATCTTTAGACTTGGGCTGACTTGATAGTGTTACACATGCTAGATTTTGATGTGATTCAAGGCATGGACTGTTATCCCCTCACCGAGCAGTTTTAGATTGTTATGCGAAGACACTTACCATAGTCGTGCCCAACATATCCCCAATTGTGTGGAAGGGTTCTGTTAGCTGCATACCATCTGGAATCATCTCTTATCTCCATGCTAGGAAGTTGATTTTGCAGGGCCGTTTGGCTTATCTAGCATATATCCTGGGTATTAGCATCGACACTTCTTCTCCCGAGTCAGTCCTTGTGGTTATGGAGTTCTTATATGTGTTTCTGACTGACTTGCCAGGCCTTCCACCTGAGCGTGATATAGACTTTTCAATTGAGTTAGAGCTAGGTACCAGACCCATTTCCATTACTCCGTATCACATGACTCCAGATGAGTTGAGGGAGCTTAAGGTTCAGGTTTAGGACTTGATATTTAAGGGTTTCATTAGGCCGAGTGTGTCACCTTAGGGTGCTCCATTTTTGTTTGTGAAGAAGAAAGATGGTTCGATGCAGATGTGTATTGATTATCAGTAGTTGAAAAAGGTGATTATAAATAATAGGTATCCGATGCCACATATAGATGACTTGTTTGATCATCCACAGGGTTTAGCAGTGTTCTCTAAGTTTGATTTGAGGTCAAACTCCTACCAGTTGAGGATTAGGACAGAGGACATCCTTAAGACAGCATTCAGAACACGTTATGGCCATTATGAGTTCCTGATGATGTATTTTAGATTGAATAATGCCTCCATAATATTCATGGACAGGGTGCTCAAGCCATACTTGAATTTGTTTGTGATAATCTTCATTGATGACATATTGATATACTCGCGGAGTGGAGAGGACATGAGCAGAACTTGAGGATCATACTCCAGACTTTGAGAGATCATCGGTTTTATGACAGGTTCTCAAAGTTTGAGTTTTGGCTTAAGTCAGTAGCATTCTTAGGACACGTGGTATCTAAGGATGGGATTAGAGTGGGCCCTGGAAATATTGTAGCCATTCATGATTGGCCGAGGACAACTATTCCTACTGAGGTTCACAGCTTTATTGGGTTAGCAGGATACTACACGCGGTTCATTGAGGGATTTTCTTCCAGAACAGCACCTTTGACTAGGCTGACTAGGAAAGATATCCCATTTTAGTGGTTTGATCAGTGTGAGGATGGTTTCCATAGGTTTAAGGCCTTATTGACTTTAACTCTGGTGTTGACATTTCCAGTTGAGGGTCAAGCTTCTCAGTGTATTGTGATGCTTTGTCAGTTCATCTTGGTTGTGTGTTGATGCAGCAGGGTCGTGTTATAGCATATGCATCAAGGAAGCTAAAGGATCACGAGTGCAACTACCTCACTCATGACTTAAAGTTGGCAGTGGTAGTCTTCATGCTCAAGATCTGGAGGCATTACCTATATGGAGTTCACTATGATATTTACACCAATCATTGTAGTCTTCAGTATATCACGAGTCAGCGAGAGTTGAATTCAAGGTAGCGGAGATGGGTTGAGTTACTGAACGACTATGACTTTACTATTATGTATCATCCGAGCAAGGAAAATGTGGTAGCAGATTCCTTGAGTTGGAAGGCAGTGAGTATGGGCAACTTGGATTCTCTTTGAGTTTTGGAATGACCATTGGCCTTGGACATCCAGTCGTTGGCTAACCATTTGGTTAGACTTGACTTGTCAGATCCTAGAAGAGTTCTTGCTATTATTGGGTCTGTTCTACTCTGGTTGATTAGATTCAGCAGCATTAGTTTAAGGATCAGCAGTCGTGTGATATTTGTAATTAGGTTGTAAGTGGTGAGGCCAACAGGGCTACTTTTGATTCTGATGGTGTTTTGAGATTTGATAATCACCTTTGTGTTCCGAGGGTTCGGGATTTGATTCAGTTGATTCTTTGTGAGGCTCATTGTTCCAGATACTCCATCCATTTGGGTGCAGCTAAGATGTATAGAGATTTGAGATAACTTTACTGGTGGAGTGGTATGAAGAGGGATATAGCAGAGATTATGTCTTGGCGCTTGAACTGTGAGTAGGTTAAGTTTGAGTACATGAGACCTGGTGGATTGATGAAGAGACTTCCTATTCCTGAGTTGAAGTGGGAAGAGATCACTATGGAATTCATAGCATGGTTGCCATGCACTTCTCGAGGGCTTGACTCTACTTGGGTTGTTATTAATAGGCTGAATAAGTCTGCACACTTCTTGTTGGTTCATTCTATCTATAGTGTAGAGTGGTTGGCTCAAATTTATCTTCGTGAGGTTATCCATTTGCATGGGGTTCCAGCCACTATTATTTTAGACTGTGGAACTTAGCTTACATCTTAGTTTTAGAGGACTATTGAGCGAGAAATGGGTACAAAGGCTCAGCTCAGCACTGCATACCACCCTCAGATATATGGCCAGTCTGAGAGGACTATCCAGGTCCCGGAGGATATGTTATGAACCTGTGTTCTTGACTTTTTAGGTTCATGGGATCAGTATGTGCCTTAGGCTAAGTTTGCTTATAATAATAGTTATCACTCAAGTATTGACATGGAACCTTTTAAGGCATTGTATGGTAGGCATTGCAGATCGCCAGTGGGTTGGTTTGATGGTTTTGAGTCCCAGATGCAGAGTACAGACTTTCTTCGTGATTCCTTAGACAGATTCTGGGTGATTCAGGACAGACTTTGGGCAGCCTAGAGTAGAAAAAAGAGCTACGCAGATCATAGACTTTGTGGTTAGAGTTCAATGTTGGTGATCTGGTATTTCTTTGAGTGTCGCCCATGAAGGGCATGATGAGATTTGGCAGGTGGGAAAGCTTAGCCCCAGGTTATTGGGTCATTTGAGATTCTTCAAAGGGTTGGTAGTGTTTCTTATGTGTTAGCCTTGCGTCCTATGTTCTCAGCTATGCACCCAGTCTTTCACGTATCTATATTGAGGCATTATGTTCCGGATGAGTCGCATGTGTTATAGTAGGATTTAGTGCAGTTGGATGATAGTTTGGATTTTGTTAAGGAGCCGATAGCCATTCTAGCTAGAGATGTCAGGAGGTTAAGGTCTAGAGATATTCCTATCGTTACGGTTCAGTAGAGGCACTGTTCGATCGAGAAGGCTACCTAGGAGACTGATAAGTTGGTAATTTACCAACTTATTTAACCTTTAAGCTTACGCTTTTACATCCTAAATGAGAGAAAATAGTGCATTTGACATGATTTGCTTAGATTATACAGGTGTATGTGATTTAGAAGTGATCGGTGCGGAATCAGATGAAAACAAGTGAAGATGGAGAAAATTCTGGGCAACTTAGTGAGATCATGTTAAAGCAGTGCAGATAGTGCTGAAGGTAGATGACAAGCTTGTGCGCAATGGCGCTGGGGAGGCATGATAGCACTACAGAGAAACGTGGTAAATTCCAGTCAAGGATAGGGGCGTGATCGCACCATGCTAGCGCAATTATGCTGACCTATGAAAATCCCTTGAGCACAATAGCGCGATAGCGCTTCACTGCGCCTGAACGTGAAAATGGGAAAAAATGAAATTTCACCCTTGAGGAAACCCCAATCCAAACAAAAGATTCTCAGCTATTTTGGAAGCTATCTTTGGATATTCTCACAACTTTTGGCAAGCTTGGACAACAAGTTCATCAACCAACACCATAGGAGTGAAGATTTGGATGCTTTGTATTGTAAAATCTTAAATTCCATTCTTCAAACTCTTGTTCTTAATTGCTATTTTATTGGTGTATTATTGACTGGAGATTTTGGATTTTGTGTTAGAGATAATACTTATTTGGGTATTGACTTCATATATAGATTTTGTTCTTGTTTGATTATTTGGGTCTATTGAATCCTCCATGCTTGAAATTATAGTCAATGGTTGCAAACATTGACTTAGCTGGCTAATTTGGGTTTTTGTTCGAGAGAGGATTTCCCTAAATTCGAGAAGATTCATTAGTGGAGATTTGGGGTTTCCACTCTAGACCAAGGCTAGAGATAGTTTGGTTGCCAAAAACTCCCATCTAAGAGTTGGGGTTAGAGATAACCCAACTCACCTAAATCATTTGGTTGGTTTATTACTTACTCGTGGTGGTTCGAGAGAACACACGAGATATATGCTCGATTGGTCAAAAGACGGTTAGTCATACCTTCAACCAAGACTACCTAGGTGTTAATCGAGTGAAAGTCTGTTGAATTGAATTCTCATTCCCAACTCTCCCTTGTTATCCTTGCTTGGAGAAAGCAAGGTGAAAGCCATTGATCAATTTATCTTTTAGTTATTTTCTTTTATCTTTAGTTTTAGGCTAAACCCCCCTTATAGATATCTTTTCCCCCCTTTTTGTTAATTGAACTTCAATAAGTTGCTTGGATTCTTTATTAGCTCGATCGCGACTACATTGTTCCCTTAGGTACGACCCCACACTCGTTGGGAATTATGAATTTTATTTTGCTCTGACGATCGTTGTGACCTCCTAATTGGAGAGAACGATTTGAGCGTTATCAACAATGGCATCGTTTCCAAGGAAAAATTTGGCGTATTGAGTTAGTTTAGAATTTGAGTCTACTTACCCTAGTTTAATTTTTGTGAATAGTTGTTTTTCTTTTGCTTAGTTTTAGTTTATTAATGGCATCATGGCTTATTTGAATGCTAGAAATGGTGATAGTTGCATTCCAATTTATATTCTCGACTATTGTGTTTATTGTGGAGGACCCCACCTTGGACGAAGGTGTAAAATTGGCCCTAGGAGAGAAAGGTATTCTCCTTCTCGCTACTATGATGGGAACAATTTCTATATGTGTGGTGGTTGTGATGGACATTGGAGAGAATGCCCTAGTGATGATCATCCCTCTCCCCTTCTTGTGCTAATAATGTTGCTAGTGGTGCTTGTAACCTTAACATGGACCATGACTTTGCAAGCAAAGAGGGAATATATGCCAAGCTCCAAACTCTCTTGGCCTCGCTAGAAACCCAAGAGGAGAGTGTGCAATCCATGAAGCAAGGCTTTGTGGATGCAAGAGCTAAAGATGAGGAAGACACAAGGGATGATCATGAATTGAAGGTGGTGTTGAAACCAACCACCCTATTTGTGGGTCATGATGTCATAATATCTCTAACTGAGGATGTTATGAATGAGGCAAGCTTGAAGGTGGAGATGCCCAAATCCCACTTCAACCTTTGTTCAACCTTAAATTTGATTGAATGGACGAGAGTCAAAGTAATTAAGCTTTTGGAATACCTTGGAAGGAGGGTGGATGAAGGTCTATCCGGTTTTGAGTTTGTCATGGAAAGAAGGCAAAGGGTCCTCCCTCACTTGAAGGCCAAAAAGTGCGGAATGCGAAATCAAGAGAATGGCCTTCACATGTTTAAATCTTCACCCCGGGATTGTCACCAGAAACTCGATTCAAATTTGAATCGAAGGTTCAAGTCTTCCAAGTGGAGATATAGATGGTGAGGTAGCTTGCGTCACACCGCGATATTAAATTGTGCACTTGATGGGAGGCAACCCATTGTTTCAAAATTTTGAAGGTTTTACATTTAATCTTTCTTTATTAGAGTAGCTTAGTGTAGATTTTGGACTAATCCATAAAGTTTCAAGTCTTCTTGAGTTGTTTGGGCAGGTTGGGAAGTGGAGGCCTCATAAAAATCCAATCAAGAACCAAAAAGGGTGCCAAAATGACATGTTAAATGGGGTGCAAACACACATCTAAGTGTGCATATCGCACATGCAAACGCACCCTAAGATAGTGAGGCTGCCAAAAAGGTCAAAGTGTGCAAAATAGGTGTGTTCCGTACCTAAAAATATGCTCGGTGCACATGCAATCGTACCTCAAAGAAGTAAGCTGCTAAAAACTTGCTGGAACATGCAAAGTAGGTGCGTTTCACAAATGGAAGAGTGCCTGTCGCACCAGCCATCACACGATGAACCAGTCAGCTGCTAAAAACTTTCAAGAAAACTGTGCAGCTCGATCGCGCTGAGGCAGCGATGATAGCGCCAAGAAACCTTTCACATAGCAGCGCAATTACGCTCCTCTAGCGCAATCGCACCTAAGCAAGCATCAGAGCAGTGAATTAAAAGAACAAAACATTTTAGTCTCTACATCTCCTAAAATGTTCATCAGGTATTATC
Organism: Jaltomata sinuosa; assembly: GCA_003996215.1. Taxonomy (NCBI): domain Eukaryota; kingdom Viridiplantae; phylum Streptophyta; class Magnoliopsida; order Solanales; family Solanaceae; genus Jaltomata; species Jaltomata sinuosa. The sequence continues at coordinate 126,657 of QJPP01003274.1, read as the reverse complement.
CATTGTCAAATTCCCTCTTCGCAAGTACTTCCCCAAGATGTTATACGCCTAAGTAACGAGCAAAAGTAATTGGGTTTAGTTAGAACTACGAGAACAAGTTGCCTCATCTCTTCTCTCCTCTTTTGATCACCAAACTCGTCCATCAAGGTATGTCTTTGTCTCTTCCTCTAATTCATGTTTCTTGGTCTGATTATACTAGTTAAACAAGTGGAGTTGAGCAAAAACTTGGGGAAGTCTTGAGTACCCAAAACTCCTCCATTGTTATGAAGCTTTTGAAGACCCAAAGATTCTGTTTGTTGCAGGATTTTATGAAACTGAGTAAGAAATTGTGTTGTTGTTGTGCTTGTGTAAAGAAATACCCTCCTAAATAAATTAAATCCACGATCTAGTTGTGAAAATATCGTAATGGGGGTTATCTGGTCGAAGAAGATGACTATCCAGTTGCTCAACGCGATCGTGCTGCTCCAGTGCAATCGCGCCGCCTGAGGATTGAGTCAACAACACGATCACGCTAACGTGACGCGATAGCACTCAAAAAAGAAATAAAAAAAGGATTTGATGCGATCGCGCATATAAAGCACCAATGGCACTTAGCAACTGCAGCTGGCACAAAAAAAGTAGCTCTGTCCAGAGCTACTGCGTTGCTTTCTAACCTACTTTTCTTGCTTAAAATACTTGTTTTCATTGTTCTACATGTTGTGCCCACATTTTGACCATACAAATGGTTTTTGTAGGTACTTTGGATTAAAAAATGAGTACTAGTGCATCAAATTTGGGAGGCCAAGTTGATGAAATTATGGAGGAGGATTATGATCGCACTAAATTTATGTCACAAGCTTGTAAGGAATTATATAAGGCTGACTTGTCCAAGAAAGTTATCCCTGAAAGGGGGGTTGTAATGCAAGGGGTGGAGGTGACCTTACCTGAATATTTTGGCCGGTTGCATAGAGAAAAATAGAACTGTTTCATAGCTCTACCATGTAGGGCCAATGAAACAGTTATGTAGGAATTTTATGCTAATGCATCGGCCATAAATTTCAAAGATCCGGTGGTAACTGTCCGAGGTAGAATATTCAGATTTGGAGCTGAGGAGATCAACATGTACTATGGACTCAAGGATCATGACACTACATTTCTAGGGGGGAAGAGAGCTTTAGACAGGCCCTGGATTGCTTCGAAGGCATATCCCGGAGTGGATCCCACATGGTCTATACTAGAGACCAAGATTTACTCTCACGACTTCACAGCCGAGGAAAGGATGTGGTTGTCCATCATATGTAGCAGGGTACAACTAGTTCACAATGAGAGTGAAGTTCCTGTGTACAAAGCTATTAAATGTGGCGGCAATGATTGATGAATTCCCGATTAATGTAGAGCCACTGATCCTATGGGAGATAAAGAATTGCGTCAGAGGCAACAATGAGAGCTTGGTCTTTCCCTCTTTGATTACTGAGTTATATCAGGCTGTGGGAATTGACTTGAACTATTCAGAAGATATTTGGCATGACCCAAAGATTCCTATTTATCCATTGAAAAAGACAGGTTCGGGATCTGTGGTTAAAAAGTGGAAAGTGGACGCTAGTTCGACGTTAGGAGCTACAGGAGGTAGCCAATCCGCCCCTTGTTCCACTACTTCTACCCAGGCACCTCCACCCATGCCTAGACAATTCTAGCACCTTTCTACTCAGATATCTGGATTTCAGGAATCCATTAGTGCATTGGCCACTATCATTCCTTTGAGACCACTTAAGACCCAAATTGAGACATTGAATGATGTGGTGAACCGGCAAAAACCTTTAATTCTGTAAATTCTTCATTTTGATTCGAATTTGTTCTTGGAGTTCTAAGGGATGTTTAAGGCCCTTTCTTTACCTAATTTCTGCTGAGTTTGGTCTAGTTGGCGCTTTAGTTTAGGCTTGAGAACTTTCGGTGTGGGTTTGGTATCGCTTCCTCTGTTTTCAGACCATTTAGAGTTGAAAATAGAACTTGGGTCAGTCTTCGATGATTGAAGCGTCAGATTTAAAATCCGATGATTCCATCAGCTCCGAAATGATGATTTTGGATTAGGTCAGTGGTTGACTCGGATCCCGAGTGATACAGGGTCATTTTAAGTGTTTGGTTGCTTGTTGGTTAGTGTTGACTTGGGTTAACATTTCTCCGAAATGACCTCGTATGGAAGTTTCAACGATTCTGTTGAGTTCGAAACATCATTTCCTGTAAGGACCATTCTGGTCATTTACGCATTTTTGACTTTCTTGTATCATTAGAGCCTACCTGTAGTGGCCCCAAGTCATTTATGGCTTGCTGGGATTGGGAATTCGGTGCCCGGGCCATTTGCTTGGCCTTTTTGGCCATTCCTTCTTTTAGAGCTTTAAGCTTTTTAAATCCGTTGACTTCAGTCAACATTCTGGTGAACATACTGAGAATTGAATTCTGACAGTTCCATTAGCTTCGGAGCGTGGACTTTGGTCAAGAGGGACCTTTGGTCGAGATCCGGGAGCTTTTCAGCTTGAAATTCTCTCTCGTTCTGTTTTTTTAGGCCAGTTGGGCTGCTTTGGTTGACTTTGGTCAACATTTGGAGAAGACGGCCTCGGATAGGAATTTCGTTAGCGCCGTTAGCTCCGAAATGCCAAGTTTGGGCAAGATGGGTGGTTTGTTTGGGTCCCGGGTGTGCTGGGCTCATTTTGAGTGCTTGGTTGGTGTTACCTAGTGTTGACTTGGGTCAACATTCTTATGAAACGACCTCGTATGGAAGTTTCGTCGATTCCGTTGAGTTTGGAAGGTCGTTTCAACCCTAATAACTCTATTTGTTTTTGAGTATCGAGTTTTGATTGTGCTCGGAATGCCCCATAGAAGTTTTTTGGTTGTTTCTTGTTTTTCTGCTTCTGGTGGCCTTCAGCGTGATCACGCTCTGTTAGAGTGATTGCACTGGCCTATGATTTCCCCTTCAGCGCGTTCGCGCTCCTCTAGCGCATTCGCCCTCCTCTAGCGCATTCGCGCTCCTCTAGCGTGATTGCGCTGGTCTAAGTTTTTCCCTGCAGTGCGATCGCGCTCCTGTAGTGCGATCGCGCTCCTGTAGTGCGATAGCGCTGGTCTGGGACTTTTCCTTCTGCGCGATCGCGCTCCTTTAGCGCGATAGTGCTGACCAGCGACCAACAGCTATATAATTCTTGGGCCTTCATTTTTATAGCCTTATTTCTCATTTAGTTCCAGCTCCAAACTAAAAATCCTCTCACCAAGGTTCTTCTTTTAGTCTTAGCTTGGGGAATTCATCAATTGGGTTGGAAAGTCTTGTTTCTTTGTCGATTTTGGTAAGTTCTTCTCCCCCAAGTTTTTCTTCTTCAATTGTTTGGAAAACCTCCATTGTTGCCAATTCTCAAAGCTTGAAAATCCTATATAGAGGCTGCTCACTTGAGCTTGCATGATTGTGGGTTTGGAATTTGCACCTTCTTAGCTTGCCTTCTCGTTGTGGTAGTACCTTTTAGCTATATTCCTATTTTTGATTTCTTAAAAATTTTCATCTTTAATTCTTGACTTGAGCGGGCTATTTTGAGCCCCATTTGTTGTCCATTTTTGCTCAATTTTTGGGCATGTGCTCCCGGGTAAGGAACACAAGTTATTTTCATTTTAGGTTTTGGGTTGCGGGGCCCACAGGCCCATTTGTGACCCAAATTTCAACCCGGTTGTGCTTATGGAATTATGGGTATTGTTAGTCTTGTTTTGATGTATATATTACTATTTTGATATTAGTTTTATGAATTGAAGCTTCTCGAAGTAGTTTGAGCCCGGACGACACCGTCCCCGCAGCTATTCGTCGAACGACAGGTAGGTTATGGCTTTCCCTACCTAGACTCTGTGTATATAGGCTATAGCTGAATTAATTAACATCCTTGGGTGGGTTGTTATAGGTTGGTACCCCAGACTTTGTCCGCCTTGTTCTTCCATTTAATTCATACGTTGTTTGTAGTATTCGCGCAGTATTGTATATTACCCTTCTGATCCTGTGTGGCCTTGTATTGACTCTAGAACATAGATGGTGGGATATTTGGATTATGTCCACGAGTCCCGGACATAGAGATTATCCTTTTAGGTTGGTTATGTCTGTTAAGTAGCTGTTGGGCCTGTGCAGGGGTGATAGTAATTGTTCACTGCAGGTGGTTTTTCCTAAACTTGCATGGCCCCGGGGGCCCTTTTTGGTACGGTTGGTGATAGAAAAAGTGATTTTGGATGATTTCACACTGATTTTATTACTGGTACTAGTCTCTGTCAGGCAGATCACCAGACTTGATTTTATTACCGATACTAGTCTCTGTTGGGCGGAGCACTAGACTTGATTTACTACAGTTCTAGACCCGGCCACACTCCGAGCACCTTTTGAGAGGGTTAATGTGACTTTTTTTACTGATTTAGACTCGAGTATACCTCGGGCACCCTGTGATAGGGTCTTTTGAGATTACTACTACTGTTTTAGACCCGGGTCGAATTCGGGCATGTACTATGAGATTTTGAGTTTTGAGCTACATTTGAGACTTAGCCACTGGCTTGAATCCGAACTTGATTCCAGAGGACACATTTTAAGATTGAGATTTTGTATGTGGTCGAGAGGTAGACCTCCATGGACCCCTGTTATTCCTGGGCCACAGGCTACGGGATGACGCATCCTACCAAGAGTGGGGGTGTACGGCGGAGGAGAGGTACACGGGAAAGAGCCTTCCATGGATCCCGCCTCTATACGGACCCACGGGGTACCTGAGGGGAAATATACCGATTACTGTCACATCATATCATATCATGCATTGATTCCACCCTTGTTTGTTGTGTGTTCAGTGTACGATCCAGTTGTATGGGCGGCCGGAGGGTTTGTTTTCACTTAATTGTGTTCCTCGGTTGTATGGGCAGCCGTTGGGACTTTAGGTAGATTATATTTACTCTTGTCTTTATTTAGAGCTTGTCTTGGCACTCGGTTATTGAAGGATTAGTGATGGTTAACCTGTTGAGTCTTCGGTTGTGGGATTTTTGATTATTTTAGAGGGCTAGGGAGTCCTATCTTATTGAGGCACTTTTGTGTGACCTTCTGAGTAGAGTATGAGATTCTGGTTCTTTTCTTGTCGGGAGTTGAGTGGTCTATCTCGGTTATTGTGAGTTAGTTATTCCATCCTAGGGTTGTACTTGTGAGGTGAACTATTATTATGCTATCATATGATTGGATTGGTGTTATGATTTCTTTATACTTGTTGATTCCATTTTGAGCATGTTAGACTGCATTCCGTCTTTTCCCTTACTTGAGGTTATCGGTATACCGCCATTTTCTCAACTCTCTCTCTCTCTACTTACTTATATTGTTGTGCAAGGACTCCAGGTGCGTTCTCCTTTCCTTCACCTGGGATTTTGTGTAATTGTATCCTCTGTGCTAGCATGTTTTACTTGTAGCTTTTGGCTGCCTATTCTCTGTACTAGCTCCTTCTGCTTCCTTTATTGCTTCAGTGACTGCTTTCTTGCTATCTGTTACATATTGTTTTTATATCTTATATGCGCTCAGTCAGCCAATGATACCTACTGTGTACCCGTTATTTTGGTGCTCATACTACACTTCTGCACTTTTTATTTAGATATTAGTTGATCTTTCGCCGTTGATCACGTTGGAGACTCGTGCAGAGTGTGGATATTCGAGACTAGGGTGAGCACCTGATTGTCAGGACTTGACCATATCTCATCTTTTGGCATTGTTACTACTTGTACTTCAGGAGACAAATTGTATTGTATTTTGTTACTTCTAGCACTTGTACTATATTAGAAGGTTCTGTACTATTGATACGAAGTCTTGGGGTTGGTGTAGTTTTCTTTATGTATATATTCGAGTTTTGCTTCCGCTTTGTCTACCTTTACATTCTATTTCCGCTATTTCTGCTTATTGTGCATTTTAGTTAGGTAGTAGACCATTACTAACCGTTCCAGGCTATGGAGATTGGGTCGCCTACTGGGGGTTGTAGGTGCCATCATGACCTGAGAAATCAGGTCGTGACAGCTTGGTATCAGAGCTCTAGGTTCATCGGTGTCGTGGTACAGAGGCAAGTGTCTATGTAGAGTCTTATGGATCGGTACAATCACGTCCTTATCCTATCTGCGGGAGGCTACATGGCATTGTTAGGAAAAGTTTCATCTTCTTGGGTCCTTATCATGCGTTCTTGGCTTATTGACTTCTAAGACTTTGGTTGTTCATTCATTCTCAGATTCCTAAGACGAGTTTGATGGCGATTGGTGTCGAGGCTTCTGTGCCTGATGCTTCAGTGCTTTCGTCAATGCCAAGATTTCAGAGTGAGAGTTTACTGCCTCAGCTAGGGGGTGTGGGGCTAGCCTAGCCTCCAATTGGATTTGTAGCGACCCCTGTTCTTTAGGACAGCGTGGCTAGGACTCTGAGTCCTCCATTGAGTGTTTCAGTACCTGGTTTTGTGAGTGGTGCTTCAGTTAGGGTTGAGCTTCCAGTTCTTCAGTAGGGTTGTCTGTCGGTATTGGAGTACGAGGCAGGATTTCATGACATGGTTAGGCATACTTCTAGGGTTGTACCTTTTGAGTTTGATAAGATTCAGAGTTTTGTTGGAGGTTTGATTTCACCGCTCCATTTGGCGACTGAGCACTTGGTTACAGTTGGGACTACTTTCCTTCAGGTAGTGGACCAATCTTGGGCTGTTGAGGGTTTATGTCATGAGGCTTATGGAGGTCGTGCTAAGAGACGCCATCACCAGCACGGTTCTCGAGATTCTCAGACTCGAGGTAGGGGATTCTCCACCAGAGATAGGTTCCACTGCTTCATATCTACCAGGTTGGTTTCAGTTGCCCCACGGGTTCCTGAGGGTGTTGGTACAGGACATGTTGAGAAGAGCAGACAGGTTTCGGGTCATATCCTTTGGGGTTTGCCTTCAGAGTGTGTAGGCCGTGGTGGCTGGCCAGGTTCAGTGAGATCTTTTCCTCGGGCTTCATCTGGTAGAGGCTATTTTTGATGTGGTGAGCGTGGGAACTTTTCTAGGAATACCCCCACGATTGTATATCCCAGTTAGCCTAGTTGTTATGATTTTTAAGAGATTGATCACCTTTATAGATCTTGTCCCCAGCGAGGGCCGGTTGGGCCTTACGTTTAGACCACTCAGTCTAGAGTTAGATCCCGTCAGCTTGATGCTCCTCATGGTGGGCTATAGGTAGAGATTTCTGATATCTTTTCTCCAGGTCAGGCCTTTGCTACTTTTTACTTGTGTTAGTCCCACTCGTGTTGTGATTCTATCCCTTCTATCATTTAATTGCTTATATGCCTACCTGCTACTTGTTTAGTTGTTTGGCTACCTGAATTGTAGTATCGATGTGTTATTTTATTGGTAGTTTATTATTTAGTAGTGGATGGGGGTGAGTTAGCCCAGTGAAGTGTTTTACCCGGAGTTGTAGCTTGTGAGTAGGCTTTGTAGAGCTCGCTTCCTGTTTGTTGTGGTTCTAGGCTTGCTTTTTGTCTTCCTTTCTAGCAGTCCTAGATGGTTGTTGCGTAGGACATTATCTAGTATGGATAGAGATCCGTGTGATGGTTCAGTGTATTACCAGTAGTTGTGTCAGAGTTGAGATTTTGCCTTAGTTGGGAGATTTTAGTTATGCAAGCAGGCATAGATCGGTTTGGCCTCCCGAGTGTTTAGAGTCGACCCTCTTTGTTGATTAACTCAAGAAGTTGGCAGGTACGTGGGTTATTCCCATAGTCTCATCCAGTTCCTTGTCCGTTGGGTGTTTTGTTGTATCCCCAGTTCCACTTGGAACAAATCCTGACCGTAGTTCTTTGGATGAGCTCTTGATGTTGGCATTGTGATTGGATTTTGACTTTGGCACTTCCGACTAAATGTTGACTGTAACCTTGTGGTTGGGTTATATTCATAGCATATTGGGCGAGTCGGGCATCTGGCCCCTCTCTCTCCTGCCTTGTTAAGTGGTGACAATGTCAGTTTGGTATCTACGGGAATGGCTCCAGGTTCTTACTTGAGAAAGAAATTGTAAGGTTCAATATATGCTACACATTTTTGTTTTGTTGAAAAAGAAGGGAGATGACTCCTTGTTTGTGTTTATGTGTCCTAGTAGTTGACTGATGTAGCGATGAAGTTTTGCTTTGGGATTGTGTGTTGGTGATTTGATTCAGTTGTCTACACATTGCAGCGGGTTTTCCATCGATTAGTTTGTGTTTTGGTAGCAGCGGCGGTGTTGGCAACTTGCATATTCAAGCCTAGTTTGCTTGGGTTCTTAAGGGTTCATTGGCAGCATATGGGTTCGACAAAGGCTTGGGTTGGCAGTTTTGAAGTTGGGGTTCAAAATCATTGCTTGATAGGTTTCATCGGATGGTTCTTGGCAGTTTCTATTTGGTTTCAATATTCTAGTGCCAAGAGGCAGTGGGTGCAAGAAACTTAGCTTCTTTTACTTCAGTTTCGGATGCGACTATTGGCCTTGGACACCTAGTCCTTAGCTAACCTCTGTATTGGGTGGGATATTCATGATTTCAGCAGCGCTTTTCATGGTACGAAGCTTCTTCCTTCTTAGTTGGACAGATGCAGTGGCGTAAGTTCCAGAACTAGCGGTGATGTATTGTACGTGGTCAGGTTGTGTGGGTTGTGACTAGCGAGGCTATTTTGAGTGTTGATGATACGTAGAGACTGGTAATCGCCATTCATTTGCCAAGGATTTGAAAGCTTGTTTAGTTGATTCTTCTAGAGTTGTTGTTTATGTGGGGCTCTAGGGTTGGTTAGACTCGGCCATTGGGGACAAGAAGTCCGGTGTATGGTATACTTTGGGATGGTTGGTTTGTGTGCTGATTCAGAGGAGCAGCTGATTTGAGTCAAAGAGGTGAGTTGAAGGTATATGCAAAAACAAATTATGGCTAGATAGTAACTTTGGACCCCATGCACCTGTTTCCTTTGCTTTCAGGGTGTTTTGACTTGGTACTCATGGCATGGTGGACTTCTTCCCAAGGTGAGCTTGGTAAGACGTCTTCAGCTCAGAATGGTGTTCGAGTATTTGGAATTGCAGTGGTATTCTCAGAGTTTGGAGCTTAGCCTGTGATTTCAAGCTTCGTGGTAAGCTTACCACACTCCTTGTAGAGATTGGTTTTGTTTTTGGTCTGTTGGGCAGGTTGCCCTGGTTCATTCGCTTCCAATTAACTTAAACTCGACATGGTGCAGTGGTTGGGTTTGTTCTACAATCTGGAAGTTTCTCAGTCAACACAAGGTATTCATACATGCCTCTCCTAACCTTGGTGTGCAAATTTCAGTCAGATTCAGATGGGTTGATCAGTTGGGTTCAGTTAGCAAGTTTGGTGTTGGCAAAAGTGTTCTTCTGTTTCTTGATGGTCAGTCGGGTCAGGTAACTCCAGCTTTCGAGGACCTGCTACGGGTTGTTATCTTGGATGGCAAAAGTTAGTAGAGTTTATCTTGATGTTGGTAGAACTTGAGTATAAAGGGTGACTTTGTTCATGGTAGAGTATAAGAGAAGGCTATGTATTTCTGGTGTTTCAGTTATTGCTTCGATGGTGGTTGAGTGTTTGACTTGTATACAACCTTCGGTTATGGTGTGAAAGGGTTCTGTTCAGGATAAAAGAGATTTGCGGATCAGCGGGTTCATAAGTTGGAGTTGTGGGTTGATGGCTCTTCTGGTAAATTTAGTTGTGGCTTCAAAGATTCGAGCTATGTATGTGTATAGCCTTGCTTCTATGGTTTCGATGTTGTGGCGGTGCTTTCGATTGAGATTCTCGAAGTTCAGTTTAGGTCGGCAAATCTTTGGAGTTTTGGAGATGAGGTTGTATCTAGCTTTGCTAGTAACGGGTTTTAGCTTGGTTGCGCTCGTTGGTTCTGTTGGGTGTCGTCTGGCTTAGAAGGCTACCCAGGTTGTCCGAGAGAGTTGTGCGGGCTGTGTTTCCGCTATCCTTTTAATCTCTAGTCTATCCTTCTTTCCTAACTTTCGGGGATGAATGTATCTTTAGTAGTGGATGATGTAAAACCCTTCCGATCATTTATGCGTTTTCACATTTCTTGTACCATTACAGCATGCATGTAGCGGCCCTAACTCATTTATTGCTTGCTGGGATCGGTAGTTTGGTGCCTGGTCCATTTGCTAGGCCTTTTTGACCATTCCTTGTTTTAGAGCTTTAGACTTTTTGAATTCATTGACTTTGGTCAACATTCTAGGTGAACATGCTCGGAATCAAATTCTGACAGTTCTGTTAGCTCCGGAGCGTAGACTTTGGTCTAGAGGGATCTTTGGTCGGGATCTCGGAGCTTTTCAGCTTGGAATTCTCTCTCATTCTATGTTTTCAGGCCAGTTGGGCTGGTTTGGTTTACTTTGGTCAACATTCAGAGAAGACGGCCTCGGATGAGAATTCCATCAGTGTTGTTAGCTCCGAAATGCCGAGTTTGGGTTAGGTAGGTGGTTGGTTCGGGTCCCGGGTGTGTTTGGCTCATTTTGAGTGCTTGGTTGGCATTAGCTGGTGTTGACTTGGGTCAACATTCTTAAATGACCTCGTATGGAAGTTTTGTCAATTCTGTTGAGTCTGGAATGTCGTTTCCACCCTAATAGCTCTATTTGTTTTTGAGTTTCGGGTTCCGATTGTGCCCGGAATACCCCCTAGAAGTTTTTGGATGTTGCTGGTTTTTCCGCTTCTGGTGGCCTTTAGAGCAGTCGCGCGATTGCACTGGCCTGTGATTTCCTATTCACCGTGGTCGCGCTCCTCTAGCGCGATTGCGTTGGTCTGAGTTTTTCCCTTCAGCGCGATCGTGGTAAGTTCTTCAATTGGGTTGGAAAGTCTCGTTTCTTTGTCGATTTTGGTAAGTTCTTCTCCCCCAAGTTGTTCTTCTTCAATTTCTTGGAAAACCTCCATTGTTGCCATTTCTCAAAGATTGAAAATCCTTTGTAGAGTCTGCCCTCCTGAGCTTGCATGATTGTGGGTTTGGAATTTGCACCTCCTTAACTTGCCTTCTCGTTGTGGTAAGTACCTTTTGGCTAAATTCCGATTTTTGATTTCTTAAAAATTTCCATCTTTAATTCTTAACTTGAGGGGGCTGTTTTGAGCCCCATTTGTTGTCTGTTTTCGCTTAATTTTTGGCATGCTCTCCCAGGATATAAGGAACACAAGTGTATCTTTCATTTTCAGTTTTGGGTTCTGGGGCCCACGAGCTCGTTTGTGACCCTTCTTTCGACCCTGTTGTGCTTATGGCATTATGGGTATTGTTAGTCTTGTTTTGATATATACATTACTGTTTTGATATTAGTTTTGCGAATTAAATCTTCCTAGAGCAGTTCAAGCCCGGATGACGCCGTCCTCGCAGCTATTCGTCGGACGACAGGTAGGTTATAGATTTCCCTACCTAGACTCTGCATATATAGGCTATAACTGCATTAATTAATATCCTTGAGTGGTTGTTAGCTAACGTGCTCGGAATTGAATTCTGATAGTTTCGTTAGCTCCATAGTGTTGAGTTTGGTCTAGTTGGACCTTCAGTTGAGGCTTGAGAACTTCCGGTGTGGGTTTTGTGTGGTTTTCTCTATTTTCAGGCCATTTGGAGTTAAAATACAACTTTGGGTGACTTTAGATGATTGGAGTGTCGGATTCAAAACTCGACGATTCCATCAGCTTCGAAATGATGAGTTTGGGTTGGAAAGGTGGTTAGTTTAGGTTCCAGGTGTGCCGACTCATTTCGAGCCTTTGGGTTCATTTTCATTAGTGTTGACTTGTGTCAACATTTCTCCGAAACAACCTCGTATGGAAGTTTCATCGATTCCATTAAGTCTGGAATGTCGTTTCCACTATGTTAGCACTATTGGTTTTTGGATATTGGTTTCGTATTGTGCCCGGAATGTCGCATCGAGTTTTGGAAAGTTGTAGACTTTTCCTTGTTGCAGGTGCAGGCATTAAGACTCTATCGCAACTGTGAGACTCGCCCTTCACGACCGCGATGAAGCGCCTTCCTTTATGTTCTTCGCGATCGCATGATCGCCGGTCGCAATCGCGATGAAGTCCCTCCTTTTCTGTTTTTTGCGACTGCATGGCTAGCCTTCGCGATCGTGAGGGTCTAGCCAGCAAGGTACTCGCGACCGCAAGGGGTCCCGTCGCGATCGCGATGATGGACCCTTGGCAGTATCTTAACTTCTCTCTTCATTTTTCCAGCACTTCGCTCAACTTTTTCCAGCTCCAAACAATTAACTCTCTCACAAACTTGCTCCGTATCAATCCTAGTATTGGGGAAAACATTTGTTCATCGTCTATTAGTGATTCTCCGATTATTTGTAAGCTTTCTTCCTCACTTGAATTCTCTTGTTCTTTCTCTAAATTCCACCATTATTTTGCTCATTCCAAGCTTGGATTTTTATGGTAGAATCTGCCTCCTAACTGTTGCATGTTCGTGGGTTGAAGAATTCTCTATCATGGCTTGAAATTACAACTACTTGGTAGGTAATTCTTGCCTAAACTCACGTTTCCTTTCCTTAAATCCTTAAAATTGGTTCTTGTCTAGTAGGGGCTGTTTTAGCCAGAAATTGTCGCCCCTTTTCCTTGATTTTTGGACCGTGTCATCTTGGCTTTGGGGTGGTCATCGTGCTCCTTTTCATTTTTGGTTTTGGGTTGTGGGCCCCGCAGGCCCACTTTTGATGAGAATTTCGACCCGGCTATAATTTTAGCAAAATGGGTATCATTAGGCTCGTTTTAATGTTTTATTTATGTTTATGATAGTTTGATTGTCATTCGGGATCTCTCAGAGCTATTCGGGCTTGGAAGTTGTTGTTCGGGCAGCTTGTCGTTGGACGACAGGTAGGTTGTGGTCTAAACTCCTAGACTTAGCATGTATCGGATAAAATTATACTAGCCGGTATCCTTGGGTTGGGTTATTAGGTTGGTACCACAGACCTTGACCGCTTTATTCATGTTCGACCTACTTTCCTTCCCCCGATGTTTGTAGTACTTGCTTGATATGTTTTATTCACCCTTGTGGTCTTGTGAAGCCTTGTTGACTCTGGAATATAGATGGTGGGTTATTGGGAATGTCCTCTAGTCCCAGACATAGAAATATCCTTCTAGGTTGGTTATGCTTGCTGAGTAGCTTGTGAGCTTGTGCAGTGCCTATAGGCTGATTGTGAGCTGTTGGGCGGCTATTTGTGTTTGATCATATCATTTCCATGCATATAAAGAATATTTACCCATGTTTTACTATGGTTTTGGCTTCAGGCCTACTGATATTGTCTTTCTAAACTTTGCATGGCCCCGAGGGCCTATTTTTAGTGGAAATGAATTGGAAATTGTTTGATTTAACCTGTGAATCTTCTTGGGGTAAGAGGAAGTTATATTATGATTTCTGTCACTAGTTTTTCTAATAATGCTAGACTCGGCAGGGCCGGGGTGCTAGTTGAGTTTTCTACTGATTTGAGATGATTTTTTGTAACACCCCGTGCACGTATCCAGCTATCTAAGTTAAAAATTTCAGAAAATTTCAAGTTTCCAGAGACGATGGCTCAGACGATAATCCATCATTTGGAAGCACGGGCCCATCCTGTGCTCCCGTCGTCCCATCTCCAAAAGACCCCTCAGAGTGTCCCAGAAATGTTGAGTCCAAGAACGGTTAGTCCTTCTGGACGAAGGATAGTCTTCTCAACTTTCCTGTTACTCGTCGTCCTAAGTTCAGAAACCTATCTTCCAAGTGCCAGAAACGACGAGTCAAAGGACGCCCCTTCCTTCTGGATGACGGGTCATCGTTCCAACCGTAATCCCTGAGGTCCAGTAGCCCCAGACTCTTTCAGTCAAACCACTGTTCCCTTAGATGGTCCATCCTTCTGGATGATGGACCGTCGTCCAACCTGTGGTCACTGACTTCGACAATTTTTCTAGCTATTCTTAAATTAAGTCCAGGGGCATTTTGGTAATTTCCTATCCTATTATGTATTAAGTGAAGTCGTTTTGACTACTTTTAGAAGGGTTTTTACCTATATTACCCTAAGTCCCTCTTAAGTTCATCATTCTTCACTCAAAAAGGAAAGTTGCTCTCAAGCTCAAGTCTCCAAGCTCCAAGTCAAGTCTCCTTATTCTTTTCCAATCAAGTGGGTAATCCTCCACCAAGGTATGTAGGTTTTTAACAAAGGGTTCCTTTCACCCTTGTGCCCAAAATCCCCAATTCTTATGTTGAAATATGAACTTATGAAATTAGGGTTTTGATCTAAATTGGGCAAAAATTATAAAATCAGTTTCTATGTTTAAATTCATGGTTTTCTCTTGATTACTCATGATTTAAGTATGATTCTCTTGTTGGTTTTAAAAGCCCAAGCATGAAAGTTGATTTTTAGCATGAAACTATAAATTTGCATGTTTGTCAAGAGAAACTTGGCATGATTAGATATCATGGCCTTTATGTATTTATGAAATTGCATACCCAATTCTTCAAGTATTAATTTAGAAAGAAAAGCATGTTTTTGAATTATGGCTATGCTAAGCTTATGAACTATGAGATGAAAGTTGCATGATACCCGATGTGTTTTCATGCTTTATGTATAAGATTTTGCATGAGAGTATGCCTTCATGATTATGAGCTATATGTATGCATGTTTTGGGAGTAGTATTTAGCACCGAGAAGACGGGGGTGAGAGTACCCTTAGTCGCATAAACTATGTTGCCAACATAGGTCATGATATGATATGATATGATATGTGCCTTAATGGCTTATGAGAGTGGATCCATGTCTTTATGTATGGTGTCCTTGACTTAGCGGGGCATAGGACAACTTTGCCAACTAGGGTTATATAGTTGGGTATGCTGACTTATTCCTTGGCAGGGTTCAAAGTCAGCTTTGCTAACTGGGGTTATACAATTAGATTCCATGTAGCTCACGTGGTCTTTTGTCGGTTATAAGAAACTCCCGTATGTTATGTTTTCAAGTTTTCTAAACTTTATGAACCTCCTTATGAAACATCATCTTTAAGTTGGTTTTTGCCTTATGATTTATCTTTTCATGTTAATATCTCTTTATGATACTCTACTACGTATAAATTATGTTTAAGTACCCTCTTAAAGCATGTTCTCCTTACTTATGCATCGCTCACATACTTAGTACATTCCATAGTACTAACGCATATTGTGCTGCATCTTTTATGATGCAGACTCAGGTACCCCTTCTTAGCTTCGTGGCTAGAGTCTCAGGCCACTTCCTTCGTTAGTTGTGGTGAGTCCTCATGGTTTGAGGACTAGTTTATGCTTTTCCTTATGTTAGCTTTAATTTTATACTCCGAGTTAGCTAGGATATTATCTTAGCAACTCTTATGTTATGACTAGAGGCTTTCAGACATAGTTTGTATTCGAGTTCCCTTTTTGGATATTGTATGTTATGTGGCTCTTAGACCCTTATTGACGTTTCCTTATTGGATTTTCGTATTATGCTTTCGCTTATATTTTGTTATGCTTGAGAATGCTATGGCCAAGAGTTAGCTTGGGATCCTTGTGGTCCCGTGTTACGTCTAGGGGATAACCTCGGGGCATGACAAACTTGGTATCAGAGCCAAGTTCAAGAGTCCTAGGATATCTGAAAGCCGCATCGAGTAGAGTCCTTCTCATGTGTGTGAAGTGCGCCACACATATGAAGAGGAAGCTATGAGGTATCTTAGAAAAACTTTACTTCTTTCATGATCACATCGTGTGATAGAGCTTAAGTCTAATATTCCTCTAATCCTTATTTTATGCATTTTAGATTATACCTCCTCGACGTGATATGCCTCCTTGAGCAGCTTGAAATGCCGCTCCTCAAGTTTCGGTTCCCGATGTCACGAATGATGAGTTTGGAAATGCTATTCACCTACTAGCTCAGACTTTGACAAATCAATAGGCTCCTGCCCTCGCTCTTCCTCAAGGTAGGGTAGCAGCCTGAGTTTGTGACTTTATCCGTATGAACCCACCAGAGTTTTAGGGTTCAAAAGTGGGAGAGGACCCGCTCAACTTTGTTGATGAAGTGAATAACATCTTTGAGGTAATGCAAGTAGCGGGTGTTGATTGTGTTGATCTTGCATCCTATCAACTCAAAGATGTGGCTCATATTTGTTTCACGCAATGGAGGCAGGCTAGAGTGAGAGATGCGATCCCCACGACTTGGGAGTGTTTTGAGAGAGCCTTTCTTGATAGGTTCTTTCCCCGTGAGTTGAGGCAAGTGAAGGTGGAAGAATTTGTGAACTTGAGGCAAGGTTCGATGTCGGTGTAAGAGTATAGTTTGAAGTTCACTCAGTTGTCTAGATATGCCCCCTCCATGGTAGCGGACCCGCATGATCAAATGAGCAAGTTCATCTATGGTGTTTCTGATATAGTGAAGAAGGAGTGTAGGTCTACCTTGTTGTTGAGTGACATGAACATCTCTCCTCTCATGACTCATGCCCATCAGATTGAGGGTGATAAGCTTAAGAAGATGGCTAGGGAGAACAAGAGGGTTAGATCTGAGGGATCAGGTTTTGGTCATCACAGTTTCAGAGGTGGACATCGCTCTTCTTTCCAGAAGAAGTCATCAGGTCCAGTTCACTCTTCTGCTAGTGCTCCTACCCAAGCTCAGAAGCCTCGTCATGATCATGGTGGTAAAGGGTATGGTTCTTATTCCCAGTCTCAGGGTAGTGTTACTAAGGGACCCTCTTACCCATCTTGTGCTAAGTGTGGGAAGAATCATGTTGGCGAGTGTTTGGCCGGTTCAGGTAATTTTTTAGTTGTGGTTAGGTTTGGCATCGTATCAAGGATTGCTTTTAGCTAGGAAGGGGCAGGGAGGTGGTAGGACTCAGTCTACCCCAGCAGCTTCAGGTGGTAGACAGCCCCGTAGGGCACAACTTCTAGTTCTGGTGGTCAGCGCCAGAACCATCTTTATGCTATGTCCTCCCATCAGGACCAGGAGAGTTCACCAGATGTGGTTACTGGTATGTTAAAAGTCTTCTCTCTTGATGTGTATGCCTTGTTGGATCCCGGTTTATCCTTATCTTTTATAACCCCTTATGTGGCTTGTAAGTTCGAGATTCGTCCTGAATTTCTTTTAGAACCCTTTCATGTTTCTACTCTTGTTGGTGAGTCGGTCCTAACCAAAAGTGTCTATCAAAATTGCCCTATCTCAGTCCTTCATAGAGTCATTTCAGCGGATTTAGTAGAGTTGGAGATGATTGATTTTGATGTTATTCTCGGTATGGATTGGTTATATGTATGTTATGCCTCAGTTGATTTCCGCACTCATGTGGTTAGTTTCAAGTTTCCTAAGAACCTGTCCTAGAAAGGCAAAGAAATTCCTCTTCTTTGAAGGGTCATTTCATATCTTAAGATGATTTCTTAGGGTTATGTTTATCATATAGTTTGGGTTATGGACACGGAGTCCAAGACCCTGACTATTCAGTCTGTTCCTGTTGTGAATGAATTCCTAGAAGTGTTCCTCGATAATTTTCCCACAGTCCCTCCCGAGCGGGAAATTGACTTTGGGATAGATCTTCTTCCGAATATGAATCCTATCTCTATTCCTCTCTATAGAATGGACCCTGTGGAACTCAGAGAGTTGAAAGACCAGCTGAAAGACTTGCTTGATAAGGGTTTCATCAGGCCTAGTATTTCACCTTGGGGTGCCCCAGTTTTGTTTGTTCAGAAGAAAGATAGTTCTCTTAGAATGTGTATTTACTATCGTCAATTGAACACGGTCACAATCAAGAATAAGTATCCCATTCCTAGGATTGATGACTTGTTCGATCAGCTTCAGAGTGCTAGTTTCTTCTCCAAAATCAACCTTAGATTCGGTTATCACCCTCGTGTTTGGGAATGTGATATCCTGAAGACAGCCTTCAGGACTCGGTATGGTCATTATGAGTTTGTCATCATGTCCTTTGGTCTAACTAATGCTCCTGCAACTTTTATGGATTTGATGAACTGTGTGTTCAAACAGTATTTGGATATGTTTGTGATTGTTTTCATTGATGATATCCTCATCTACTCTCGGAGTGAGTAGGAGCATGTGAATCACTTGAAGGTTGTGTTGCAAACTCTCAAGGATAGACAGTTGTTTGCAAAGTTTAGCAAGTGCGAGTTTTGGATGCAGTCTGTCGCTTTTTTGGGTCATATTGTGACTAAAGATGGTATTCGGGTTAACTCTCAAAATATCGAGGTGGTAAAGAACTGGCCTAGACCCACTTCTGCATTCGATATTAAGAGTTTCTTGGGTTTGGCTGGTTAATATAGGAGATTTGTAGAAGGGTTTTCCTCCCTTGCCTCCCGATTGACCCGATTGACTCAGAAAAAGGTTAAGTTTCAGTGGTCCGACTCTTGTGAGAAAAGTTTTCAAGAATTGAAGACTCGATTGACTACAGCTCCAGTATTGGCTCTACTCGAGGGCCTTGATGATTTTGTTGTGTATTGTGATGCCTCCAAAATTGGTTTGGGCTGCATTTTGATGCAATGGGGCAAGGTGATTGCTTATTCCTCGAGACAACTTATGGTGCATGAGAAGAACTACCCTACTCATGATCTTGAGCTAGCGGCCGTGGTTTTTGCTTTGAAGATTTGGAGACATTATTTGTATGGTGTGCATGTGGATGTTTTCACTGATCATAAGAGTCTTCAATATGTGTTCACTCAAAAGGAGTTGAATTTACGACAAAGGAGATGGTTTGATCTCCTTAAGGATTAATATATGAATGTGCTTTACCACCCGGGTAAAGCCAATGTTGTGGCGGATGCTTTGAGTAGATTGTCCATGGGTAGTGTGGCCTTAATTGAAGATGGAAAGAAGGAATTGGTTAAAGAAGTTCATAGGCTTTCTCGGTTGGGAGTTTGCCTTATAGACTCGACCGAAGGTGGTGTGATTGTGACTAATGGTGCTAAATCATCCTTGGTGGCTGAGGTGAAAGCCAAGAAAGAACAAGATCCCGTTCTACTTCATCTTAAGGGTGCAGTGAGTCAGCAAAAGGTTGAGGTTTTCTCCCAAGGGGGAGATGGTGTGCTTCGTTACTAGGGTCGGTTATGTGTGCCAGATGTAGTGGATTAAGACAGCAGATTTTTTCTGAGGCTCACAGTTCTAGATACTCCATTCATTCGGGTGCCACTAAGATCTACCATGATCTATGGGAAGTCTTTTGGTGGAATGGTATGAAGAAGGACATAGTCAGATTTGTGGCTAAGTGTCCCAACTGTCAATAGGTAAAGGTGGAACATCAACGGCCAGGTGGTACGCTTCAGGATGTTGATCTTTCCACTTGAGAATGGGAAGCAATCAATATGGAGTTTATTATGGGTTTGCCTCGTACTCGAAGGCGGCATGATTCTATTTGGGTGATTGTCGACGGGATGACCAAGTCATCCCACTTCTTGGCTGTTAAGACTACAGATACAACGGATGATTATGCCAGACTCTACATTCGGGAGATAGTCCGATTTCATGGTGTCCCCTTGTCTATCATTTCGGATAGAGGCCCCCAGTTTACATCTCAATTTTGGAGATCGTTTTAGAAAGGTCTTGGTACTAAGATGAAGCTTAGCATAGCTTTTCACCCTCATACGGATGTCCAGGCCGAGCGTACTATTAAGACTTTGGAGGATATGTTGAGGGCTTGTATTATTGACTTCAAAGGAAATTGGGATGATCACTTTGTAGGTCCTTATCACTTTGTAGGGCTTGTGTTATTGACTTCAAAGGAAATTGGCTCGTATTTCGTATATTGAGCGTACTATTCAATCCCCATTTTGTAGGTCCTTATCGTATTTCGAGGAGAGTTGGTAGTGTTTCTTATGAGTTGGAGTTTCCAGCGAAGTTGGAAGCGGTTCACCCAGTTTTCCATGTTTCCGTGTTGAAGAAGTGTGTTGACGACCCGAGCTTGATTGTTCATTTGGAAGATGTGGGTGTGAAGGATAGTCTCACTTATGAGGAGGTTCCCGTGGAGATTCTTGTTCATCAGATTCGGAGGTTACGGAACAAAGAAGTCACTTTGGTAAATGTCTATTGGAGGAATCAGCTTGTTGAAGGTGCTACTTCAGAAACGGAAGAGGCCATGAAGGACAAATATCATCATCTCTTTCCTTCCGATTCAATTCCAGCTCGAGGTACTAGTTTCCTCCTTAGTATGTCCCTCCGATTCTACTCTGCCAGTTCCTCTCATGAGTTTAGCATGCGTCCATGTTTTACGAAGTTAGTTTATCATGTTTTCAAATTGAAAAGTGCAAGTTTTGTGATTACCCCTTGATTTCTATGTTTTGATGTTTGGTTGGGCTGTTTTCCCTCAGTTTTCCTTGATGAGCCTTCATTCAAGGACGAATGATCCCAAGGGGGAGATATTGTAACACCCCGTGCACATATCCAGCTATCTAAGTTAAAAATCTCAAAAAATTTCAAGTTTCTAGAGACGACGATCCGTCATTTGGAAGCACGGGCCCGTCCTGTGCTCATGTCATCCCATCTCCAGAAGACCCCTCAGAGTGTCCCAGAAATGATGAGTCTAAGAACGATCCATCCTTCTAGATGACAGACCATTTTCTCATCTTTCCTGGTACTAGTCATCCTAAGTTCAGAAACCTATCTTCCAAGTGCCAGAAACGGTGAGTCGAAGGACGGCCCATCCTTCTATATGATGGGTCGTCATTCCAACCGTAATCCCTGAAGTCCAGTAGCCCCAAACTCTTTCAGGCAAACCACGGTTCCCTTATATGGTCCGTACTTCTGGATGACGGACCATCGTCCAACCCGTGGTCACTGACTTCGACAATTTTTCCAGCTTTTCTTAAATTAATTTCAGGGGTATTTTGGTCATTTCCCATCCTATTATGTATTAAGTGAAGTCGTTTTGACTACTTTTAGAAGGGTTTTCACCCATATTACCCTAAGTCCCTCTTAAGTTCATCATTCTTCACTCAAAAAGGAAAGTTGCTCTCAAGCTCAAGTCTACAAGCTCCAAGTCAAGTCTCCTTATTCTTTTCCAATCAAGTGGGTAATCTTCCACCAAGGTATGTGGGTTTTTAACAAAGGGTTCCTTTCACCCTTGTTCCCAAAATCCCCAATTTATGAAATCGGTTTCTATGTTTAAATTCATGGTTTCCTCTTGATTACTCATGATTTAAGTATGATTCTCTTGTTGGTTTTAAAAGCCTAAGCATGAAAGTTGATATTTTGCATGAAACTATGAAATTGCATGTTTTTTAAGAGAAACTTGGCATGATTAGATATCATGGCCTTTATGTATTTATGAAAATGCCTGCCTAATTCTTCAAGTATGAATTTAGAAAGAAAAGCATGTTTTTGAATTATGGATATGCTAAGCTTATGAACTATGATATGAAAGTTACATGATACCCGATGTATTTTTATGCTTTATGTATAAGATTTGGCATGAGAGTATGCCTTCATGATTATGAGCTATATGTATGCATGTTTTGGGAGTAGTATTTAGCACCGAGAGGATGGGGTGAGAGTACCCTTAGTCCCATAAACTACGTTGCCAGCGTAGTTTTTGATATGATATGATATGTGCCTTAAAGGCTTATGAGAGTGGATCCACGTCTTTATGTATGGTGCCCTTGCCTTAGCGGGGCATAGGACAACTTTGCCAACTAGGGTTATATAGTTGGGTATGGTGACTTGTTCCTTGGAAGGGTTCAAAGTCAGCTTTGCTAACTGGGGTTATATAGTTAGATTTCATGTAGCTCACGTGGTCTCATGTCGGTTATAAGAAACTCTCGTATGTTATGTTTTCAAGTTTTCTAAGCTTTATGAACCTCCTTATGAAACATCATCTTGAAGTTGGCTTTTGCCTTATGATTTAGTTTTTCATGTTGATATCTCTTCATGATACTCTACTGTGTATAAATTATGTTTAAGTACCCTTTTGTAGCATGTTCTCCCTACTTATGCATCTCTCACATACTTAGTACATTCCATAGTACTAACGCATATTGCACTGTATTTTTTATGATGCAGACTCAGGTACCCCTTTTCAGCTTCGTGGCTAGAGTCTCAGGCCACTTCCTTAGTCAGCTATGGTGATTCCTCATGGTTCGAGGACTAATTATGCGTTTCCTTATGTTAGCTTTACTTTTATGCTCCGAGTTAGCTAGGGTCTTGTCCTAGCAACTCTTATGTTATGACTAGAGGCTTTCAGACATAGTTTGTATTCGAGTTCCCTTTTTGGATATTGTATGTTATGTGGCTCTTAGACCCTTATTGATGTTTCCTTATTGGATTTCCGTCTTATGCTTCTGCTTATCTTTTGTTATGCTTAAGAATGTTATGGCCAATGGTTAGCTTGGGATCCTTGTGGTCCCAAGTCTCATGTTACATCTAGGGGTAACCTCGGGGCATGACATTTTTAGTCTCGGTCGGATCGAGTACCTGAGATGACTTTCTACTATATTAGACCCGGTCATGCCCGGGCACTCTCTGAGGGATTTTTGAGACATATTTCAATACTTTAGTCCTAGACAGGGTCTGGGCATGCATATTTGAGACTAGGTCTCTATCTTGAACCCGGACTTGCTTCCGGAGGAGATGTTTTGATAGTGAGTTTTAATATGGGGTCTGGGACCTCCATGGACCTTTTCGTTCGAGCCTGGTTCTTCAGGCAGCATGTGTCGGAGGAAGGGTATACGATAGAGTAGAGGTATACGGGCAGTGTCCTTCTAAGGAACCTACCTGTTGGGCCTGATCGGCACGAGAGGAGGTACATACGGAGTTTCTATCCCACCCTGAGGTTATCCTGCATCATATCATTCATTGTTTGATGTTCCACCCTTGTTTGCTATTTGTTGTGTGTATTCTTCGATTGTAAGAGAGGCCAGAGGGTTTTGTTTTCACTTTCTTGCGTTCCTCGGTTGTATGGGTGGCCGGGGGACTGTAGGTAGTCTTCTGTTACTTTATCTTGGTGTTATCCCCCCTGTTATGGTTATGCTTATAAGATTATATACGACTGAGTTGTTACTTGTTGGATTGAGTTTTGTATGACTAGTTGGGTTATTGATTCCTATTTTCGAGCATGCCTATCTCCATTCTCCTCTTCCTTTCCTTGTACTTGAGGTTACCAGTATACCGTCTATTTCTCGAACTTGTTATGTATATACTGTTATTGCAAGGATCCCAGGTGCGTCATTTCTTACTTTCACCTATGCTTGTGTGTATATATCCTACTTGCTAGCCTTGTATATTGTTCTGTTGTCTTCCCTCTGGGCTAGTTCCTATGTACTTTTCGTTGATTTCTGTGACTACTTTCTTCTATTCTATCTGTTATTAGACTTTTATCTTATATGTGCCCAGTCGGCCTATGATACCTATTGTTTACCTTATTCTTCGCATTTGGTGCTCATACTACACTCTGCATCTTCTGGTACAGATCCTAGTATGGGCCATCGGCGTTAGCTCATGGAGACTCGTACGAGGTGTTGTTTTGGTGATATTTTGGACAGAGGGTGAGCTCTTGGCGACCAAAGATTAGCTTGTATGTATCTTTGATTATGTACTCTATTTCTGCTCGGAGACAGCTTTGTGTATATTGTTTTAGACCCTTGTACTCCTTATGTAGATCTGACTCTTATACGCTATGATACCAGGTTTTGGGTTTGGTTTAGCTTCCGCATTGTTATATTATTCCTGTTATCTATTTTCTTCATCTTGTTCCCTTGCTTCCGCATATTAAATTTTTCTTCTACTTAGATTGTTAGTTAGTAGCCCATTACTAACCGTTTTGGGCTACGGCGATTTGTTCACCTACTGGGGTGTTGTAGGTGCCATCATGACCGAGAAATTGGGTCATGATAGCTTGGTATCAAAGCCCTAGGTTCACTAGTGTCATCGGTATAGGATCCAATGTCTAGTAGAGTCCTGCGGGTCGGGAAGGAGACTTACATACTCAATCTTTGGGAGGCTATAGTGATATCTTAGGAAAAATTAGACTTTTCTTGGTTCTATCTCGTGTGTAGTATCCTTGGATGTTTCTGGAAATCTTACTTACTCTGGTTCACTCTTCCGCAGATGGTTCATACGAGATCTTCAGCTTCTGGCAGAGGAGAGCCTCCTGCCCCTACACCTCCAACTCCAACTAAGGGTCGGGGTGATTGCAAAGGTAGAGGTAAGGGTCGTGGACTCCCTAGAGCAGCGGTACAAACTAGGGCTGCTAGAGTTGAGGTAGAGCCCGAGTATGACTATGAGCCAGAGTTTGCTCCAGAGAAGTAGCATGTGGACTCGAGGGTAGCCCAGGTACCACCAGCTCCAGTACCAGTTCCAACACTAGTTTTTGTGCCATCTTCAGCCCCAGCTCAGTCTTCGAATATTAGGGGTCTACTTGTTCAGCTTTTGGGTATGATAGGGGAGAGACCTTCGGAGGTAGCACATACACCCACTCAGGGGGCAGCCCTGGGTGTTAGAGTTCAGGAGCGCAGCCTGCTACTGTGGCTCCCCGTGTTGAGGTTGTTCCGATTCCTTCAGTTGCACAGCCTCTTGCTCCTATCCCAGCTATGACAGTTGGGGAGCAAAAGGAGTTAGGTAGGTTCTTAAGGTTGGCACCACTGAGATTTGCTGGTACATCAGTTCAGGACCCGCATGATTTTATTACTACATATGAGGAGATGCTACACCATCTGGGTTTGTTGGAGACTCACGGAGTCGTTTACACCACTTATCAGCTGGAGGGCCAGAGAAGTTATGGTGGAGGGCATAGGTTACTTGCAGATCTTGTACATCATCTTCTTTGTCCTGGTCTAAGTCTATGAGGTCTTTATGGCTAAGTTCCTGCATCAGAGTGATTGTGAGCATTGCAGGGAGCATTTTACTTGGCTTATACAGGATTCTACGACTGTCTCAGAGTATGAGACCCATTTCCATCAGCTAGCACTGTTTGAAGCTATGATCATTCCTACCGAGGCACATAGGATTCGCAGATTTGTATAGGGCTTGAGGCCAGAGATTAGAGGCCCCGACATCAGGGTTGCTACTGTGGTTCCAGGCATTGTGGTAGAGGTTCAGGCCAGTGGGGTCGGGGTTATCAGCCACAGCAACACCAGGGTCATTCCAGCCGACTGGTTCAGGATTCACTCCAGACTTCTGTTAGTACCCAGTTCGACCAGGGTCAAAGTAGCCATCAGGGCTATAGCGGTCAGTCTTCATGGGGCACAGCTTCTGGGGCATAAGGCCTTGGTGGACATACAGGTTCTGCTGGTTCATCCTGACAGAGTAGGTCGTTAGGGGCTTGTTTTACTTGTGGTGTGATTGGTCATTTTGCTAGAGATTTCCCCCAGTAGGGTACACGGCAGCCGACCGAGCCTTTACGAGTAGTTCAGCCTCCGACTAGAGGCGGTGGTGGTCAGGCTAGGGCTGGTGCCCTGTGCGGCAGAGTAGGTGGTAGGTATGGCGGTCGGACAGGTGGATGTCATCATCAATTCTATGCGGTCCCTAGGATACCGAAGGTAGAGGCCTCGGATACTGTGATCACATGTATGATTTTTGTATGCCATCAGTCTGCTACGTCCTTATTTGATCCTAGATCCACTTGTTCATATGTATCTGCCTACTTTCTACCTTGTTTAGGGTTGGCTAGTGAGCCATTATCTGTTCCTGTTTCTGTTTTGACCCCAGTAGGAGATTCTTTTGTAGTGGATCGGATTGTGAGGTCCTGTGTGATATCTGTTGGTGATTTAGAGACTTAGGGTGATTTGATGATCCTTGATATGTTAGATTTTGATGTGATACTGGGCATGGACTGGTTATCCCCTCATCATGCGGTTTTTAATTATTATGCCTAGACTGTTACCATAGAATGCCCGGTGTATCCCCGGTTGTGTGTCAGGGTTCTGTTAGCCATGCACCATCTGGGATCATCTCTTGTCTTCGAGCTAGGAAGTTGATTTCATAGGGGTGTTTAGCTTATCTAGCATATGTCCAAGATGATAGTGTTGACCTTTCATCTCCTCAGTCTGTTCTTGTGCTTAGAGACTTCCTAGATGTGTTTCCTACCGACCTGCTAGGCTTTCCACCTGAGAGAGATATTGATTTTTCCATTAAGTTAGAGCCGGGTACCAGGATCATTTCTATTCCTCCCTACCATATGGCTCCTGCTGAGTTGAGAGATCTTAAGGAGAAGCTCCAAGATTTTTTAACTAAGGGGTTCGTTAGACCGAGTGTGTCTCCTTGGGGTGCTCCTGTCCTTTTCATGAAGAAGAAGGATGGGTCAATGCGGATGTGTATTGACTATTGGCAGTTGAATAAGGTGACAGTGAAAAATAGGTATCCGATGCTGAGGATTGATGACTTGTTTGATCAGCTTCAGGGTTTAACCGTGTTTTTAAAGATTGATTTGAGGTCTGGCTACCATTAATTGAGGATTAGGGTGGAGTACATCCCTATGATAGCATTCAGGACATGTTATGGCCACTATGAGTTCCTGGTGATGTCTTTTGGGTTGACTAATGCCCCCGCAGTCTTTATAGATTTGATGCATAGGGTGCTTTGCCCGTATCAAGATATGTTCATGATAGTCTTCATTGATGACATTTTGACATACTCGAGGAGTGAGGGTGAGCATGAGCAGCACTTGAGGACTGTACTTAGACTTTGAGAGATCGTCGGCTTTATGCCTAGTTCTCAAAGTGTGGGTTTTGGCTTGAGTCAGTTGCATTCCTAGGGAACGTGGTATCTAAGGACGGGATTAGAGTTGATCCATGTAAGATTTTTACGGTTCGTGATTGGCCTAGACCTACTAATTTTACCAAGGTTTGCAACTTTGTTGGTTTAGCCGGATACTATAGATGGTTCGTTGAGGGATTTTCTTCCATAGCAGCACCCTTGACTATGCTGACTCAGAAGGATGTCCTATTCCAATGGTTAGATTAGTGTGAGGATAGCTTTCAGAGGGTCAAGGCCTTATTAACTTCAGCTCCAGTTCTGATTTTGCCGGTTGAGGGTCAGAGTTTCTCCATGTATTGTGATGCTTCAGGGGTCAGTCTTGGTTGTGTGTTGATGAAATAGGGTCGAGTGATAGCATATGCATAGAGACAGCTGAAGGTTCACGAGCACAACTACCTAACACATGACTTGGAGTTGGCGGCGGTAGTCTTCGCGCTCAAGATCTGGAGGCACTACTTATATGGAGTTCATTGTGAGATATTCACCGATCACCATAGTCTTTAGTACATTATGAGTCAGCGGGAGCTGAACTCGAGGCAGAGGAGATGGATTAAGTTACTAAAGGACTATGATTTCACTATTCTATACCATCCGGGCAACGCAAACGTGGTAGCAGATGCCTTGAGTCAGAAGGCGATGAGTATGGGTAGCCTAGCTTCACTTTTAGTTTCTGAGTGACCGTTGGCCTTTGACATACAATCCTTGGCTAACCTATTGGTTAGGCTTGACTTGTCGGATCCTAGCAGAGTGCTTGCCAGTGTTGAAGTCCGTTCTACTCTAGTTGATCAAATTCAGAGCCAATAGTTTGAGGATCACAGTTTGTGCAACCTTTATGATCATGTAGTTCGGGGTGAGGCCAGCCTGGCTACTTTAGGTTCTGATGGTATTCTGAGGTTTGATGGCCGACTTTGTGTTCCGAGGGTTGGTGATTTGATTCAGTTGATACTCCTTGAGGCATATTATTTTAGATACTCTATTAATCCTGGCGCAATAAATATGTATAGAGATTTGCCGCAGCTCTACTACTGGTGTGGTATGAAGCGTGATGTAGCCGATTTTGTATCTCGATGCTTGAACTTTTAGAAGGTTAAGTTTGAGCACATGAGACAGGGTGGCTTGTTGCAGTGACTTCCCATTCCTGAGTGGAAATGGAAAGGTGTTACTATGGACTTTGTTGTCGGTTTTCCTCGTACTACTCAGGGTTTTGATTTTATTTGGGTGATTATGGATCGGCTGACTAAGTCGTCCCACTTCTTGTCAGTTCAGACTTCTTACGTTGTTGAGAGGTTAGCTCAGATCTACATTCGCGAGGTTGTCCGGTTTCACGTGGTCCCAACTTCTATCATTTTAGACCGCAGCACGTAGTTCACATCG
Organism: Jaltomata sinuosa; assembly: GCA_003996215.1. Lineage (NCBI taxonomy): Eukaryota > Viridiplantae > Streptophyta > Magnoliopsida > Solanales > Solanaceae > Jaltomata > Jaltomata sinuosa. The sequence continues at coordinate 98,647 of QJPP01003274.1, read as the reverse complement.
CAGTTCTGGAGAGCTATACAGAGAGATTTGGGTACGGAGGTTCAGCTTAGTACCACTTTCCACCCTCAGATAGATGGCCAACCCGAGAGGAATATTCAGGTCCTGGAGGACATGCTTCGGGCTTGTGTGCTTGACTTTGGGTGTTCATGGGATCAGTTTGTGCCTTTGGCCGAGTTTGCTTATAATAATAGTTTCCATTTGAGTATCGGCATGGCACCTTTTGAGGCTTTATATGATAGGCATTGCAGATCGCGATTAGTTAGTTCAATGGTTTAGAGTCCAGACCGCATAGTACAGATTTACTTAGCGATTCCTTGGAATGAGTTTGTTTGATTCAGGATAGACGTAAAGCAGCCCAGAGTAGGCAGAAGAGCTACGCTAATTGTAGACGTCGTGCCTTGGAGTTCAGTGTTGGTGACCTGGTTTTCCTTCGAGTATCGCCCGTGAAGGGCGTGATAAGATTTAGTCGACGGGGCAAGCTTAGCCCCAGGTTTATTGGGTCGTTTGAGATTCTACAGAGGGTTGGTAGTGTTGCCTAAATGTTGGCTTTTCCTATGATGTTTTCAGTTGTTCACCCAGTTTTTCATGTCGTAATATTGCGCCGGTATGTGCTAGATGAGTCTCATGTGTTGCATTGGGATTTGGTTTAGTTAGACGAGAGTTTGTCATTTGTTGAGGAGCCAATAGCTATTCTTTCCAGAGATATCAGGAGATTGAGATCTAGGGAGATTTCGGTTGTGAAGGTTCAGTGGAGACATCGTCCGGTCGAGGAGGCTACTTGGGAGACGTAGAGTAAGTTGAGTGCTCAGTATCTGCAGTTGTTCGAGCCTTTAAGTACTCCCTTTTTCTTGCCTTTCGAGGATGAAAGTCTTTTTAGTAGTGAATGTTGTGATGACCTTTCCAGTCATCTTTGCGTTTACGCATTTATTGTACTGTTAGAGATTTTTTGTAGTAGCCCCAAGTTATTTATGACTTGTTGGAACCGATAGTTCGATGCCCTGGTCGTTTGTTTGGTTGTTTTGCCCTTTTCCTGTTTTAGAGCTTTAACTTGGAATATTGTTGACTTTAGTCAATATTCTTAGCTAACATGCTCGGAATTGAATTCTGACAGTTCTGTTAGCTCCGTAGTGTTGATTTTGGTCTAGTTGGACCTTAAGTTGAGGCTTGAAAACTTCCGGTGTAGGTTTTGTGTGATTTTCTCTGTTTTCAGGCCATTTGGAGTTGAAAGTGTAACTTTGTGTTACTTTCAATGATTGGAGTGTCAGATTCAAAACCCGATGATTCCATCAGCTTCGGAATGATGAGTTTGGTTTGGGAAGGTGGGTGGTTCGGGTTCCGGGTGTGCCAGACTCATTTCTAGCCTTTGGGTTCATTTTTGTTAGTGTTGACTTGGGTCAACATTTCTTTGAAACAACCTCGTATGAAAGTTTCATCGATTCCGTTGAGTCTGGAACATCGTTTCCACTCTGTTAGCACTATTGGTTTCTGAATATTGGTTTCCGATTGTGCTCGAAATGCCCCATTGAGTTTTGAAAAGTTGCAGACTTTTCCTTGTTGCAGGTGCAGGCATCAAGCCTCTATCGCGACCATGAGACTCACCCTTCGCGATCGCGATGAAGCACCTGGCACCGTGTTCTTCACAATCGCGTGATCACCGATCGCGATCGCGATGAATTCCCTCCTTCTCTGTTCTTTGTGACAGCGTGGCTAGCCTTCGCGATTGTGATGGTCTAGCCAGCGTGGTACTCGTGACCGCGAGAGGTCTCATCGCGATCGCGATGAAGGACCCCTGGCAGTATATAAACTTCTCTCTTCATTTTTCCAGCACTTTGCTCAACTTTTCCCAACTCCAAACAGTTAACTCTCTCCCAAACTTACTCCATATCAATCCTAGCATTGGGGAAAACATTTGTTCATCGTCTATTAGTGATTCTCCGATTATTGGTAATCTTTCTTCCTCACTTGAATTCTCTTGTTCTTTCTCTAAATTCCATCATTCTTGCTCATTCTAAGATTGGATTTTTATGGTAGAATCATCCTCCTAGCTGTTGCATGTTCGTGGGTTGAAAAATTCTCCATCGTGGCTTGAAATTCCAGCTTCTTGGTAGGTAATTCTTGCCTAAACTCTGGTTTCCTTTCCTTAAATCCTTAAATTGGGTTCTTGTCTAGTAGGGGCTGTTTGAGCCTACAATTGTTGCCCCATTTCCTTGATTTTTGGAGCATGTCATCTTGGCTTCAGAGTGGTGGTCATCGTGCTCCTTTTCATTTTTGGTTTTGGGTTGTCGGCCTCGCGCGCCCGCTTTTGGCGCAAATTTCAACTCGGCTATAATTGTAGTAATATGGGTATCGTTAGGCTCGTTTTAACGTTTTATTTATGTTTATGATAGTTTGATTATCATTCGGGATCTCTCAGAGCGATTCAAGCTTGGACGTTGTTGTTCGGGCAACTTGTCGTCGGACGACAGGTAGGTTATGGTCTAAATTCCTAGACTTAGCATATATCAGATAAAATTGTACTAGCTAGTATCTTGGGTTGGGTTATTAAGTTGGTACTACAGACCTTGACCGCTTTATAAATGTTCGACCTACTTTCCTTCCCCCGATATTTGTAGTACTTGCTTGATAAGTTTTATTCACCCTTGTGGTCCTGTGAGGTCTTGTTGACACTGGAACATAGAAGGTGGCTTATTGAGAATGTCCGCAAGTCCCGAATATAGAAATATCCTTCTAGGCTGGTTATGCTTGCTGAGTAGCTTTGGAGCTTGTGCAGGGCCGATAGGCTGATTATGAGTTTTTGGGCAGCTATTTGTGTTTGATCATATCATTTACATGCATATAAAGAGGACTTACCCATGTTTTACTACGGTTTTGACTTCGGGCCTACTGGTGTTGTGTTTCTAAACTTTGCATGGCCCCGGGGGACCATTCTTGATGGAAATGAATTGGAAATGGTTTGATTTAATTTGTGAATCTTCTTGGGGTAAGAGGAGGTTATATTATGATTTCTATCACCAGTTTGTCTATTAATGCTAGACTCGGCAGGGCCTGGGTTCTAGTTGAGTTTTCCACTGATTTGGGGTGAACCGAGCACCTGAGATGACTTTATACTATTTTAGACCCGTTCATCCCCAAGAACCCTATGAGGGGTTTTTGAGACATCTTTTCACTACTTTAGTCCTGGACAGGGTCTGGGAATGCATATTCGAGACTGGGTCTCTATCTTGAACCTGGACTTGCTTCTGGAGGACATGTTTTGATACTGAGTTTTAGTATGGGGTCCGAGACCTCCATGGACATTGTCGTATGGTCCTGGGGCTTTGGGCTGCATGTGACAAAGGGAGGGTATACGACGGACTAGTGGTATACGGGCAATGTCCTTCCATGTAACCTACCTGTTGGGCCTGATCGGCACCATAGGAGGTACATACGGAGTTTCTATCCCACCCTGAGGTTATCCTGCATCATATCATTCATTGTTTGAGGCTCCACCCTTGTTTGCTATTTGTTGAGTGTATGCTTCGGTTGTATGGGCGGCCAGAGGGTTTTCTTTTCACTTGTTTGCGTTCCTTTGTTGTATGGCCGGCCGGGGGACTATAGGTAGTCTTCCGTTACTTTATCGCGGTGTTATCCCCCCGTTATGGTTATGCTTATAAGATTATATACGACTGAGTTTTTACTTGTTGGATTGAGATTGGTATGACTAGTTGGGTTATTGATTCCTGTTTTCGAGCATTGATAACGCTCAAAGTACCACTCCAATTAAGAAGCGTAAGCTATCGTTGTCAAATATCGAACCCAACAAAGGTTGGGGTCGATCCCACAGAGAATATGGTGAAAGTTAAGTCTTTAGTGAATTAGATGACTACTGGTCGATATTTTCCGGTAAATAAAGGGGGGGTTTTGTGTGATCAATTTGTGAACCAAAAACAAATAATAATGTATGAGAAATAATCAGTAGGAGAATGAACTAGGGAAGTGTTTACCATAGCATTGGTAACAATATCGATTCTAAGCTTAATCGGGTTCTTTCTATATGCGTGTCACGATGTGATTGAATTAAAGGTATCATCTAAACGTTTCTCAACCAAATAGATGAATTTACTTTTCAATTCTCTCGAACTTGAAAAGGTGTGCTTTTAGATTTCAATCCTAAACATCAAGTAGATTAATCTAGTTACAGCATTAATCATAAGATGAGAGTTAGTAGTCTCGAATCCTCGTCGTTAATCAAGTTTCCCGGTTTTAATCTCTTTACTCAAGCAAATTAAACCTAGGCATGTTCTAATGTTTGCAACCACTAGAAAACGTTAAATAATGAATGACTAACAACGTGACAACATATATATTGAACCCGACGCTACCCGGAATCTATCTTGCTACTTTTGCCATGGCTCCCACAACCCTAGTTGTGGGAGGTTTAGTTAATCATGCTTGTAGAAGGGTAGAAAAAGTCATATTCATAATAAAGAAAAGAGATCCTTACAATATAGTGAAAAAAATCTTCAATTATTCCAAGAACAAGAAAACAAAGATCCCAAGAACAAATCAAGAACACGTTTTCAAGACCAAGAAAATGTGTTTCTTTCTCTCAAATTCTCTCCTAAAACTATTGGGAGAACTATTGTAAAAAGCTTGACAAATAAAATAAACCTAACATAGGGTATTTATAGGAGTCCAGGAATTAAACCCAAAAACGCTCGGATTCCGCGTAGCGGACTGTCTCAACTTGACGGCTTGGGGTTACGGATCGTCACCACCTTGACGGACCATCACGGCGGCCGTCACCCCTAGGCAGTGGCCTGCCACCACTTGACGGTCTCTGTGACGGACCGTGACATGTGTGACCGGCTGTCACTCAGGCCGTCACTCTTATCCAGAATGTCTTTTTGCTGGTATTTCCTTTCGTTTCCGTGTTTGTCTCCATTTCCTACAAATATAACATAAAAACATCAAAAACGACGACGGTTGCTTGAAAACGTATGATTGTTCTTAGTTAAAAGGAGTCGAAAGTGCCGTAAAGTGGCGGCACATCAAGCATGCCTATCTCCATTCTCCTCTTCCTTTCCTTGTACATGAGGTTACCAGTATACCATCCATTTCTAGATCTTGTTATGTATAATTGTTGTTGCAAGGATCCCAGGTGCGTCATTTCTTACTTTCACATGTGCCTGTGTGTATATATCCTACTTTCTAGCCTTGTATGTTGTTCCGTTGTCTTCCCTCTGGGCTAGTTCCTGTGTACTTTTTGTTGATTTTTGTGACTACTTGCTTCGCAGTCGGCCTATGATACCTAATGGGTACCTTATGCTTCACATTTGGTGCTCATACTATACTCTGCATCTTTTGGTGCAGATCTTAGTGTGGGCCATCGCTATTAGCTCATGGAGACTCGTGCGAGGTGCTGTTTTGGTGATATTTTGGACTGAGGGTGAGCTCTTGGAGATCAGAGCTTAGCTTGTAGTTATCTTTGATTATGTAATCTATTTTTGCTCGGAGACAGCTTTGTGTATATTATTTTGGACCCTTGTACTCCTTATGTAGATCTGGCTTTTTTACGCTATGATATCAGGTTTTGGGTTTGGTTTAGCTTCTGCATTGTTATATTATTCCTGATACCTATTTTCTTCATCTTGTTCCCTTGCTTCCGCATATTAAACTGTTTTTTCGCTTAGATTGTTAGATAGTAGCCCATTACTGACCATTCCGGGGAATGGAGATTGGTTCGCCTATTGGGGGGTTGTAGGTGCCATAATGACCAAGAAATCGGGTCGTGACATTGTGGGGATTGGATTCTGTGAGGTTGTTAGTTCCTTGACTTGAGATTGGTATGATTTAATGTGGTTATTGATTCCTGTTTTCTGAGCATGCCTACCCTTATTCTTTTTCTCTCTTCCCTGTCTATCTGAGGTTACCGGTATACTGCCCACTTCTAAACTTACTATATCTATTGTTGTTGCAAGGACCCCAGGTGCGTCATTTCTTACTTTCACCTATGCGTGTTATGTATATATTCTACTTGCTAGCCTTGTATGTTATTTTCTGTTGTCTTCCCTCTGGGCTAGTTTCTGTGTACTTCTTCGTTGATTCGGTGACTAATTGCTTCTATTCTGCCTGTTATTATTCTTTTATCTTATATGTGCCTAGTCGGCCTATGATACCTACTGGGTATATTTTTCTTCGCATTTGGTGCTCATACTACACTCTACATCTTCTGGTACAGATCCTAGTGTGAGCGATCGCCACTAGCTCATGGGAGACTCGTCTTGGAGATTTTTTATCGTCCCAGACTGAGGGTGAGATCTTGGTGATCGGAGCTTGACTTTAGTTTATCTTTTGTATATTTTGTACTCTCTTAGCTCCAGAGACATGATGTATATGTATTATTTTGGACCCCTTGTACTCCTTATGTAGATCCGGCCCTTATATACTATGATACCAGGTTTTGGGTGTTAGCTTAGCTTCCATATGTTTTATATATACTCATGTTATTACTTTGCTTCTCGTATAACCCTTGCTTCCGTTTATATTACTTGTTCTCCCGCTTACCTGTTAGATAGTAGCCCATTACTAACCGTTCTGGGCTACGGGCATTGGTTCGCCTACTGGGGGGTTATAGGTGTCATCATGACCGAGAAATCGGATCGTGACAAATATGTATATACGTTGCTCTTGAAATTTAGAGAGAATCTCGACTGATCCATTTTGTCTTCTAACTTGTTAAAATATAGTTTGGTACAAGTTTTTTAATCTTCTTGGATTATAGCATTTAGTTTTATACATCTTTCTGAACCAAATTATTCACTGTTGTTCGTTAGAAATAATTCAATTGATGATTTATTGATTTGTATTTTGGTTAATTGATAACAATGGCTTTGCATAGCATACAATTTATTTTTTGATTTGTACAGTTCAAAATTTTCACACTTTCTCGCCCTAATGGTGTTTTAGAAGGTCTTAATTAATTGTAACAAATATCATTTTATGTTTTTTTGTTTTAACATTATTTAATTTCAATGCTTATATAATTTTTAGGTATGGGAGTAAGGTTGATGTTCAAATTTAACTTTACTTTTGACGAATATGATTATATAAGTGATATTATATTATAATTGATCTTATGAATAAATCTTGATTTAATTGTACTAAAGGAACAACTGAAATAATATGATGAGTTCTCACTTCTCTTGCATTTTTCTTTGCTTCTTTTTCTCTTTTTTTTTATTCTTCACGTGGGAGAACAAGTTGCCTTTCACTGGGTTGTTTGATTCAACATATCAGGATGCTTATTTTTTTTTTTGTTTTTTTTTTTACCTTTTGTGATACATTAAAGAAATTATATTGTATGACATATCATTATATGTTAAACTGTCACCTGCATTCTTCTCTACTATTCTTTTTTTACCTTTGTTTTAATTAAATCTGATATAAATAAAAGAGTATTTGAAAATTAAGCATTTTCAATAATAATTCTCAAATATATTTTGATAAATATTTAAAATTAAAAACTGAAAACAATAGAAGAAATACGTAAAATAAATTAAATCTCTAGATTAAGAAAATTCTAGATATATTCAAAGGGGAGTAACAAAAGTCGTACAATAAGCTAATACAAAAGTCATATGACAATGTAACAAGAATTAATACAATGAGGATAAGCATCGAATAAAATGAGATTTTTTTTTTACTAAAATTAAAGTCTAAAAATGAATAAAGATAAAACTCATTAGAATTAGATATAAGAAATTTTATCTTGAAAATAAAAAGAAGAAATTTTTAACTATTATTACATATAATTCAAATAACAATCATTACAAATACTGGTATATTTTATAATAAAATAATATTTTTTAAATTTTTATATGAATTCAAAATCACGACTTAGTACTAAACTAGTGACAAAGAGCCCATGCACATCACAGGCCCAATATTTATTTACAGAGTTATTTTTTAAGTAGTATTGATTAAATGATTGAAATTTTTTAATTTATAATAAGTTATATATATTTCTATGATAGTAAATCATCTCATTAGGTGTAAAATGAATACCTGATAAATATTATCAACATTGATAAACTGTAAATGATATTGATTAAATAATTTTAAAGTTTTAATTTAAAATAAGTTATATATTTGTGTTGAATAAATAATATTAAATTTCAAAAAAAAACTTTCTTTTCTTCGAAAATACCGTTGCTGAAGCAAGCAGCTAAAGCAAATAGGTCGACAGAGTTGTGCGGCTAAAAACTGAAAAACAAATAGAATAACTAAAATTATCGAAACACCCTGTCAACAAGCAGGCACGTTGACGGGGAGGTGCCTGCTAGCTCCCCCAACTGCATATTTATAAATTGTAAATGATATTGATTAAATAATTTTAAAATTTTAATTTAAAATAAGTTATATATATTTGTGTTGATTAAATAATTTTAAATTTTAAAGAAAACTTTTTTTTTCTTCGAGAATATCCTTGCTGAAGCAGGCAGCTAAAGTAGACACGTCGACGGAGTTGTGCGGCTAAAAAATAAAAAACAAATAGAATAACTAAAATTACCGAAACACCCAATCAACAAGCAGAGGCGTTACCTCAGACATATGTAGACAAAACACTAAACAAGAAAAAATGTGAGTAAATTTTATTACAAAAATGGGGGTTGAGATGTTGTGAGGATATTTATACTTTAAATTAAGTTTTAAAAAAGCAAAGTAAGCAAAAAGTAATAAAAAATATTATAGATAAATTCAAGTAACTTAAGAATTGTAAATAATAGAATAAAAGTTAAAAGATTTTGAAGATATTTATGGAATATTGTTTTAATTATTTATGCACATATTGAAAGATGAATATAGCAATGAAGAAAAATACAGAATAAAAACAATCCTATGATTATATGATTCATATTCTTAAGTTTTATATTATTTAATTTATAATAAAATAATAAGTTTTAAGATTTTTTATGAATTCAAAATCACAACTTAGTATTAAATATGAAATTACCTCAGATATATATAGGCAAAACACTAAATAGGAAAACAATATGAGTAAGAATAGAGACCTAACTCTTGATCATATACATAAGGAATGAATGAAGTACTATCTTTTAGAGTATGAGTATCAGGAATGAATGAGACATTATTCAATCATGACTTATTGTCATTGTAATATCGCACCCAAGATGGGGCTCATTAAATAAAGTACAATAGGAATGAATACTCTGTACGCCAAACACATAAAGCATGAATAGGGAGTCATTTTGAGCATAGACATGGCATAGCCATCCACCATCATCATAATATAAAGTACATAGAACTTAGAGAAAAAACATCATAAACACAAATCATACGGGATGTTTAGACTTAGCATAAACGTGATGTACCATGAGTTCATTAGACATTAAGGGCATATCATAATGCATAAATTTATAAGTCTTAAAATAACATAAGATATCAGTTCATAGATCATGATCTTTGTAACATAGGATTTGAATTCACATATCATAGAATAAGATTAGGATCGTTGCCTACATCATTTTTTTTCGTTCAAGGAACAAAGTATGCAAACTAGTTCGCATGGAGTGCTTAGACTTTAGACATATGTAACACCCCGCCTGTTCGAATGTTGGATTAACTCATACTTTTGGGCTAAGATTAAGAGTTTTTAATATGTTGGAAGATTTTTTTATGAAATATGTTAATTGCACAATGGTCGTATGTTAAGTTTTGAAGTCAAGAAAGCTGCAAAATTAGATTCGGGGAAAGTTATTGTAAATTCCTTTATGAAATTCTCTAAAAATTTGGGTCAAATATCTCAAGGGTTTTTTCTCAATATATATAAAGATTTAGAATACCCTAGATCCTCTAAATTGAAGGTCAATGAGTCTAGCTTCTAATGCACTAGACTGTTCATCCATACGACTTCAGAATAGAAAGATACTCACATTTTTGTAAGACTGCATAAGTAGGCACGTCAAGATGGGGCCCCTAGCTCCAAGTCGGTTTAGCTCTATAATAGATGATTCTCCTTTGTTTTAATTCAGAAAAATCAACCAAAATATACTGAAAATCAGAGGGAAATCCCCTAAATCCTCCATGGACTTCGATACTTTCAATTTGGAAGTTTAATGGAAGTTGCTCTACATCGCGCGTTTATCATCGTGGTGTAGTTTTCTCATCAATTTTGACTTCATTTATTGCTAGTGTAAGGAGGTAGTTTGTGGATTTGATATTTCTCTAGTGTTATCATCTTATTATCAGAAGGTAAGAGTTCTAAATCCTTGACTCATTCTTAATTTTACCTTTAGAATCAATTCCGAGGAGGACTTATTGTTATCGGCATGTTTGTCATGTTTCCTTTCCATATATTATTACAGCTCGTGGTGGGTTCTTATAACAAAACATTTATCTTGGTATTTCAAAGTTTTTTTTTGAGGTAATCTTCTTCCTATGACCCTCCCTCGTAATTCTATGTTCTAGTATTGTTTTATAGTTTTATGAGCCATAAAGTGGTATTTTGGATCCATGGCTCCGAGCAGCCCCTTTGTCTTTTTGAGTTGGGTTGTTATTATTGTATATTGATGGTGTTAAGGTGTTGGAGGGAATGGAGGGTTGGTTTGATTCTTATTGGAGTCATGTAAGATGGTTGTTATATTGAATAACGTGAAGTACGGCTTACAACAGTGCCTCGGGAGCTCGTCGCTCCTTCGAGTTGTGGTTAGCATATTGTTGTTAGATTTAGCTATTGTTTATTATTATTAGTAGCCTCATTTATGATTTTGACTTGGCTGATTGTGAGTGTGACATTGATGCCTTATCGATTGGTTATGGCTCATTCTTCCAGCCTTGTTGATTCTCATATTTGTTGCATTAGATTTGGTTGGTCAAGCTTAATAGCAATACCATTGGGGCTTCAGTTAAAAGGTATGTTAAAGTTTCCTTTTAACTTTCTGGTATGAACTTTAAGGCCAAAGCTTGTATATCATGTGTAACATTGTTATTGTAATGACCCTTCCAGTCATTTACGTGTGTTTGCCCTTCTTGTACCGTTAGAGCTTGCATGTAGAGGCCCCAAGTCATTTATGGCTTGATGGGAGTGGTAGTTCAGTGCCCGGGCCGTTTGTTTGGTCTTTTTGGCCGTTTCTTATTTTAGAGCTTTAGGCTTTTGGAAATCGTTGACTTCAGCCAACATTCTGAGTGAACATGCTTAGATTGAATTCTGATAGTTCCGTTAGCTCTAGAGCGTGGACTTTGGTCTAGAGGGACCTTTGGTCGTGATCCGGGAGCTTTTCTTCTCAGAATTCTCTCTCATTCTGTGTTTTCAAGCTAGTTGGGCTTGTTTGATTGACTTTGGTCAACATTCGGAGAATCCGGCCTCGGATGGAAATTTAGTCAGCGTCATTTACTCTGAAATGTCGATTTTAGGCTAGAGGGACCATTGGTTTGGGTCCCGAGGCTTTCAAACTTGATTTCGGCCATTGGGTTCCGTTTTGGAAATAGTTGGCTAAAGGTTAATTTTAGGAGTGGGGCCCATTTTTTATTAAATTGGCCTCCGATGGAATTTTTGTCCATTCCATTGGATCCGAAATGATATTTCTAATCAAATACCTCTGGTCGTTTGTGTTCACGGGACCCCAGATGCGTTCCTGGGGACCCAAAGTGTGAAAATCTGCCCTTGAACAGTTGGTTGCTGTCATAGCTCTTTTTGCTCTTCGCGTTCACGGAGGTCTGGCCGCATTCGCGAAGGCCATTTTCCAGTCGCCCCAACTTTGTTCATCACGTTCGTGGGCCTTGGCCGCGTTCGCAAAGGGCATTTGGCCAGCCACACCTTTTGCTCTTCGCGAAGGCGACGCCTTGGCCGCGTTCACGAAGAGTAATTTTCAGCAGCTATTTAAGCTGAGCTTCAGCGATTTCCAGCCATTTATTCTTCTTTCTCTCTATTATAAATCACCAGAAACACTCCCTAAACTACTCCAAATTATTTCTTAGCTTTGGGAAATCGTTGTTCTTCGATAATTCGTGGTTCCTCGTCAATTAGTATGTCTTCTTCCTCGACCTTTTCTTCTCTTAATTTCAATAAATCCTCCGTTGTTATTCATGTTCAAAGCTTGAGATTCTTGTAGAAATCTGCCCGTTTATGATTGCATGATCGTGGACTCACCCAATTTACCTCCTTGGATAAAATTCTCGCATTTTGGTAAGCTTTCTTGCCCCATTTCCGGACTTAATTCTTGAAATTCCTCGTTTAATTCTTGTATTTTCATTTCCAGTTTTGGGTTGCGGGGCCCACGGGCCCATTTGTGACCCTAATTTTGATCTGATTATGTTTATGACATTATGGGTATCATTAGTCTTGTTTTGACGTATAGATTCTTGTTTTGATAGTGGGGAAGCTTGCGGATACTTCTCGGGGGAGATAGGCTCCAGTCTTGTGGATTGGATTATGCGCATGTGCTCGGCTTTTTTGGTTGGTTACGGTTTACTTCCTTGACTGAGTTAGTTAGATTATATATATCTATATGTTATTGGAACGTTAGTTGGATTATAGGTAGAATTAGACTTATATCTCGTGACTTGTATTAAATTGGCCATTTCGAATATTAGATTTGGAACATTACTGTCATCCTTAGTCTAACAGCTTGTAGTATCACGGTGGCTAGCGTAAAATCCTTAGTATGCTTTTAAGAGATTTTAGGGGTAGAGTAGATGCCTGTAGTTGTTTTCATGGTTATCTTTTTGTTATTTCTGGCTTTTACTGGTTGTGTGTAAATTATGGGCCCGAGCTCATAGCTTGGATTTGGACAGAGTCCCAGGTCAGTTTTCCTTCGTTGGAGGGTGATTTGCCTTGAATTTCCTTGTGGTGTGATATAATTTGTGATTTCAGGACATTGCATATTCATATTGCATTTATACACCTGCGACATAGAAAGGAACGGTTTTTCGAGGCTTTTGGTTTGAAACTTGAGGAGTTAGTGATATTCATGGATCTCAAATTTTAAGGGAGTTTTACTGGGTTTTTAACACTGGTTTTGGGAACAGAAAGGGGTAACACTACTTTCATGCCGGTTCGAGGGGTATTCCTGGATCTTTTCCCCACTATACCTATTTTTATATACATAGTCCGATGAGGTATTTCCGGGCTGATACTTTTATGCACTCTTATGTGCCTATTTTTATACACACAGTCCGATGAGGTATTTCTGGGCTAATACTATTATGCACTCTTATGTGCCTATTTTTATATACATAGTCCGATGAGGTATTTCCGGGATGATACTATTTTGCACTCTTATGTGCCTATTCTTATATGCATAGTCCGATGAGGTATTTCTGGGCTTATACTATTCATGTACATATGCATAGTCCGATGAGGTATTTATGGGCTTATACTATTCATGTACATATGCATAGTCCGATGAGGTATTTTTGGGCTTATACTATTCATGTACATATACATAGTCTGATGAGGTATTTTTGGGCTCATATCATCATGCATCACATCATATCCCATCGCATTGCATTAGTTTGAGTGCACTTGGATTGTAGGTTTCCTGGATTGATTCTGTTATTTTTTCCTTATTAGTTTGATTTGTTCCCTTTTTGGTTTTATAACTAGATTTAGGTGGATCCCTGTAGTTTTGCTTACTTTTCTGTAATGTATTACTTATATATTATCTCTCTGTGCTCGATCGGCCTATGATGCCTACTGAGTACCTGTTGTCTTGGTGCTCATACTACACTTCTACATCTTTTTTGTGCAGTTATTAGTTGAGCTTTCACTATTTGTCGTGTTATATACTCGTGCAGCTTTTTGGGATATTCGAGACTAGGGTGAGTGCCTGATGATCGGGGCCTGACTATATCTCATCTTTTGTACTGTTACTCTTGTATATTCAGAGACAGTTGTACTTATCTTTTGTTACTTCTAACACTTGTACTCTATTAGAAGCTTTTGTACTGTTGATACCAAGTCTTGTGGTTGGTGTAGTTTCTTTATGTATATATTTTGAGTTATTGCTTCCGCTTGTCCTATCTTTACTTTCTGCTTCTGCTTATTTCTACTTATTGTGCGTACTGGTTAGGTAGTAGCCCATTACTAACCATTTCGGGCTACGGGGATTGGTTCGCCTACCAGGGGGTTGTAGGTGCCATCATGATCTAAGAAATAGGGTCGTGAAAGTTGGTATCAGAGCTCTAAGTTCACCTGTGTCATGGTACAGAAGAAAGTGCCTATGTAGAGTCTCGCAGATCAGTACAATGACATCCGTATCCTATCTGCGGGGGGCTACAGGGCATTGTTAGGAAAAGTTTCATCTTCTTGGGTCCTTATCGTGCTTTCCTGGCTCTATTAACTTCTAAACTTTGGTTGTTTCATTCCTTCTCAGATGCCTAAGATGAGTTCGATAGCGGATGGTGTCGAGGCTTTTGTGCTTGTTGCTTCAGTGCTTCCATCAGTGCCGGGACTTCAGAGTGAGAGTTTACTGCATCAGATAGGGTGTGGGACTAGCCCAACCTTCGATTGGATTCATGGCTACCCCAGTTCTTCAGGACACCATGGGCAGGACTGTGAGTCCTTTTGTGGGTTTTTCAGTACTCGATTCTTCGAGCAGTGCTTCAGCTAGGCTTGAGCTTCCAGTTCTTCAGTAGGGTTGTATGTCGGTATTGGACTATGCGGAAAGATTTCACGAGATAGTTAGGAGTTCTGCTAGGACTGTGCTTACAGAGTTTGACAGAGTTCAGAGCTTTGTTGAAGGTTTGATTTCACCACTCCATATGGCGACCGAACACTTGTTTATAGTTGGGACTACCTTCCTTCAAGTGGTCAATCATGCTTGGGCTATTGAGGGGTTGTGTCACGAGGCATATGGAGGTAGCGGTAAGAGGCATCGCTGTCAGGATAGTTTCTGGGGTTTGCATTCAGAGCATGTAGGCCGCGATGGCCAGTCAGGTTTGGCTGGATTCTCTCATCGAGGTGCTTCTGGTAGGGGTTGTTATACTTGTGGTGAGCGAGGATACCTTGCTAGGACTTGTCCGAGATTCAAAGAGTTCAACCCCCTCCGTGTTCCAGCTTCACGAGGTACTCATTCAGGTCCCACAGTTCATGGTAGTCATTCGGATCTGGCCAGGTCTGTACAGTGGAGTATGGTTGGTCGGGGTTGTTTTGAGTATGGAGAGATAGGACACTTATCTAGGGAGTGACCTTCAGTGCAGTACCCTAGGTGAGGTGATCAGATAGTTCAGGGCTCCAGCACCACCGGCTAGAGGTGGTGCATAGGGTATTAGGGGTGGTCCCCAGATGGTGAGGGATGGCTTTCAGCCAGGTGGTTCAGATA
Organism: Jaltomata sinuosa; assembly: GCA_003996215.1. Taxonomy (NCBI): domain Eukaryota; kingdom Viridiplantae; phylum Streptophyta; class Magnoliopsida; order Solanales; family Solanaceae; genus Jaltomata; species Jaltomata sinuosa. The sequence continues at coordinate 83,324 of QJPP01003274.1, read as the reverse complement.
TCCGTCCAGAGTTATCAGGCACTATGCGTGAGAGCAAGGTTTTATTGGGTTGCTCCGGTTGTGGAGTGGTTGGTCACTATGTTCAGAATTATCCCTGGTGAGGGACGGTCGAGCCTTCAGCTTTGACTTCTCAGTCCAGATTTAGATCCCATCAGTTTGATGCCCCTCTTGGTGGGCTAGAGGTAGAGATTTCTGATATCGTTGCTCCAAGTAAGCTTTTTGTTGCCTTTGGCTAGTGATAGTACTGTTAATGTGTGATTCTATCCCTTCTTTCGTAGATTTGCTTTTATGCCTACTTGTTGCTTGTTTTAGTTGTTTGACTACTTGAGTTGTGGTTTTTATGCATGTATTTTTGTGGTACATTATTCCTTAGTAGTGGATGAGGGAGAGTTATCCTTGATAGGTGTTTACCCAGAGTTGTAGCTTGTAGGCAGCTCTTGTTAGTCTTTTTGGTGAGTCTTGTTCCCAGCCCGTCATGGTTCTCAATTGGGTTGGAGTCTCCCTTTCCTAGTGGTCCTAGATTGTTGTTACCTAGGCTGTATCTAGCATTTTCTAGAAATCCTTGTGTTGGTTTGGTGTTACCGGTGGCAGTGCCGGAGTTTGACCTTTTGCCTTAAGTTGAGAAGTGTTGGTTATGCTAGTAAGAATTGATTAGTTTTCTTTTCTCGGGTGATTAGAGTTGACCCTCTTTGTTTGGTTGGTTTACGAGGTTGGCAGGTAGGTGGATTGTTCCCTTAGTATCCTTTAGTTTCTTATCCGGTTGGGCTGTTTCCCCAGTCCCAGTTGGAATGAGTTTGGACCCTGGTACTCCGGTTGAGTTTTAATTATGGCACCATGGTCGAGTGTTGGACTTTAACATTTTGGTTAAGTGTTGACTGCAATATCGAGGTTGAGTTGTGTTCATAGTTTTTCAATTAGGTTGGGCATTTGGCCCATCCTTCTCCTACCTTATTGAGTTCTAACAAATATAGAGGTGGGAGTTAAGGGAATGGCTCCAGGTTTTATTGATAAGTGTTTGTGAAAGTTCATCGCATGCTAAGGAAAGGTTCAGTTTAGTGAAACAGAAGGAATCTGACTTCTTGTTTGGTCATATGTGTTTTGGTAGCTATCGAGGTGATGACTGAGAGATTGCTTTGGGTTATGGGTTGGTGACTTGATTCAACCATCTATAGATTGTAGTGGGTTTTACTTCGATTGGTTTGAGATTTCAGTAACAGCTGTGGTTTTGGCAAATTGTGTATTCATAGCCTTGTCGGCTCCAGTTATATTAGTGTTCTTTGATGGTGGATGAGTCTACTTATGGGTTTCGACAGAGGCATTGATCGGCAAATGAGGTTGAGTTCCAGAATCATGGGTTCGCAAACTACTCTTGATGGTTCGTGGTCAGTTCTTCTCGGTTGCAGCTTCTTGGGTAGGAAGGTAATGAGTTTAGACAACTTAACTTTCCAATTTCAGTTGTGTAATGACAGTTGCCCTTGGACACCTAGTCCTTGGCTAACCTTTGAGTTATGTTGGACATTCCAGATTTCGATGGTGTTCTAGATAGTACGAGGTTTCTTCTACCATGGTTATACAGACTCAGCGGTGCGAGTTTGAGATTCAGCAGTGGTGTATGCTATATGTGATCAGGTTGTGAGGGTTGAGGCTAGAGAGGCTATTTTGAGTTTTGTTGATACTTAGAGACTGTTAATCACCATTCGTATGCCGAGAGTTGGGAAGCTTATTTAGTTTATCCTTCCAGGGTTATCTTTTATGTGGGGTTCCAGTGTTTGTTAGACTCCGCCATTATGGACTAGAAGTTTGGTGTGTTATATGCTTCAGAGATGGTGGTCTGTGTGCTGATCCAGTAGAGTGGTTGATTTGAGCCAAAAGGGATGAGTTGAAGTTATATGCAAATTTCTATGGCTAGATGGCAACTTTGAATCCCAGGCACCTTTTTCTTTGCCCTCGGGGTGTTTTGACTTGATATTCAGGGCATGGTGGACTTCTTACCGAGGTGAGCTTGGTAAGATAACTTCAAATAAGAATGGTGTTCGAGTATTCAAAGTTTCAGCGGTATTCTCAGACTTTGGAGCTTAACTGGTGATTTAGAGCTTCGTAGTAGGCTTGCCATACTCCTTGAAGAGGCTTGGTTTTGGGGTTTGGTCTGTTGGGCAGGTTGCCCTGGTTCATTCTCTTCCAGTTGACTCAGACTCAGTATGGTGCAGCAGTTGGGTTCGTTCTACAGGTTGGAATTTTCTCCGTCAATACAGGGTATTCATATGTACCTTTCCTAACTTTGGTGTGTGGATTTCCAGTCGGATTCAGATGGGTTGTTCAGTGGGGTTCTGTTATTGAGTTTGATGTTAGCAAAAGTTCTCGTTCATTAGTTAGTGGCCAGCGGGGCCAGGTAGCTCCAATCTTTGGTGATATGCTACGGGTTCATGAGTTAAAGTTTGGGGTTGATGGCTCTTCTGGTAAATTTGGTTGGGTTTTTGAAGGTTCGAGTTCTGTGAATTGATTGCCTTGCTTCTCTGGTTTCGGTGTTATGTCTATGCTTTCTGGTTGAGAATCCTGAGGTTCAGTTTGGGTTGGAAGATCTTTGGAGTTTTGGAGTTTAAGCTTGGAATCTAGCTTGGCCAGTAATAAGTTTAGGCTTGGTTGCTTTCTTTGGTTCTTTTATGTTGGGTGTCTTCCAGTCGAGGAGGCTACCTAGGGTGTCCGAGGGAGTAGTGTAGGATTTTTATCCGTTGTTCTTGTAATCTTTAGTCTATCCTTCTTTCTTGACTTTCGGGGATGAAAGTCTTTCTAGTAGTGGATGACGTAATGACCCTTTCGGTTATTTATGTGTTTTTGCCCTTCTTGTACCGTTAGAGATTGCATGTAGAGGCCCTAAGTCATTTATGGCTTGCTGAGACTGGTAGTTCGGTGCCTCGTCCGTTTGTTTGGTATTTTTGGCCGTTCCTTCTTTTAGATCTTTAGGCTTTTGGAAATCGTTGACTTCAGTCAATATTTTGGGTGAACGTGCTCAGAATTGAATTCTGACAGTTGTGTTAGCTCCGAAGCGTGGACTTTGGTCTTGAGGGACCTTTGGTCTTGAGGGACCTTTGGTCCTGATCCGGGAGCTTTTCAGCTCAGAATTCTCTCTCATTTTGTTTTTTCAAGCCAGTTAGGATTGTTTGGTTGACTTTGGTGAACTTTCAAAGAAGACAACCTTAGATGAAAATTTTGGCAGCACTGTTAGCTCCTAAATGTCGGGTTTAGGCTAGAGGGACCATTAGTTCGGGTCCCGAGGCTTCTGTACTTGATTTTGGCCATTGGGTTTCGTTTTGGAAATAGTTGGCTAAAGGTTGATTTTGGGAGTGGGGCCCACTTTTTTTTAAATCGACCTCTGATGGAATTTTCATCTATTCCATTGCATCTGGAACACCGTTTCTATTCAAATAGCTCTGGTCGTTTGTATTCGCGGGACCCCGGATGCATTCCCGGGGACCCAAAGTGTGAAAATTTCCCCTTGAACAGCTGGTTGCTGTCATAACACTTTTTGCTCTTCGCGTTCACGGAGGGCTGGTCGTGTTTGCGAAGGCCATTTTCCAGTCGCCCCAACTTTGTTCTTCGCTTTCGCGAAGGGCATTTAGCCAGCCACACTTTTTGCTATTCGCGAAGGCGACGCCTTGGCCGCGTTCGCGAAGAGTAATTTTCAGTAGCTATTTAAGCTGAGCTTCAGCAATTTCCAGCCATTTGTTCTTCTTTCTCTCTATTATAAATCACCCAAAACACTCCCTAAACTACTCCAAATCATTTCCTAGCTTCGCAAAATCGTTGTTCTTCGATAATCCGTGGTTCCTCGTCAATTGGTAAGTCTTCTTCCCCGAACTTTTCTTCTCTTAATTTCAATAAATCCTACATTTTTGTTCATGTTCAAAGCTTGGGATTCTTGTAGAAATCTGCCCCGTTTGTGATTTCATGATCGTGGACTCACCCAATTTACCTCCTTGGCAAAAATTCTCGCATTTTGGTAAGCTTCCTTGCCCCATTTCCGGACTTAATTCTTGAAATTCCTCGTTTAATTCTTGGCTTGAGCGGGCTGTTTGGAGCCCCATTTTGGGTCCGATTCTGCTCATATTTTGAGCAAGTGCTCCTGGGAAGGTAAGGAACACATGTGTATTTTTGTTTCCAGTTTTGGATTGCGGGTCCCACAGGCCCGTTTGTGACCCAAATTTTGACTCGGTTATGTTTATGACATTATGGGTATCGTTAGTCTTGTTTTGACGTATAGATTCTTGTTTTGATAGTGGGGAAGCTTGCGGATACTTCTCGGGAGAGATAGGCTCCGTTCTTGTGGATTGGATTGTGCGCGCACGCTCAGCTTTTCCGGTTAGTTACGGTTTACTTCCTAGACTGAGTTAGTTAGATTATATATATTTGTATGTTATTGGAACGTTAGGTTGGATTATAGGTAGAATTAGGCTTAAATCTCGTGACTTGTATTAAATTGGCCATTTCGGATATTAGATTTGGAATATTACTGCCATCCTTAGTCTAAGAGCTTGTAGTATCACGGTGGCTAGCGTAGAATCCTTAGTATGCTTTTAGGAGGTTTTAGGGGTAGAATATATGCCTGTAGTTGTTTTCATGGTTATCTTTTTGTTATTTCTGGCTTTTACTGGTTGTGTGTAAATTATGGGCCCGAGCTCATAGCTTGGATTTGGACAGAGTCCCAGGTCAGTTTTCCTTCGTTGGAGGGTGATTTGCCTTGAATTTCCTTGTGGTGTGATATAATTTGTGATTTCAGGACATTGCATATTCATATTGCATTTATACACCTGTGATATAGCAAGGAAAGGTTTTTCGAGGCTTTTGATTTGAAACTTGAGGAGTTTGTGATATTCATGGATCTCAAATTTTAAGGGAGTTTTACTGGGTTTTTAACACTGGTTTTGGGAACAGAAAGTGGTAACACTACTTTTATGCTGGTCCGAGGGGTATTCCTTGATCGTTTCTCCACTATACCTATTTTTATATACATAGTCCGATGAGGTATTTCCGGGCTGATACTTTTATGAACTCTTATGTGCCTATTTTATACACACAGTCCAATGAGGTATTTCTGGGCTAATACTATTATGCACTCTTATGTTCCTATTTTTATATACATAGTCCGATGAGGTATTTTGGGGTGATACTATTATGCACTCTTATGTGCCTATTCTTATATGCATAGTCTTATGAGGTATTTTCGGGCTTATACAATTCATGTACATATGCATAGTCCGATAAGGTATTTCCGAGCTTATACTATTCATGTACATATGCATAGTCCGATGAGGTATTTCTAGGTTTATACTATTCATGTAATATGCATAGTCCGATGAGGTATTTTCGGGCTTATACTACTCATATATATATGCATAGTATGATGAGGTATTTCCGGGCTCATATCATCATGCACTCATACATTACATCATATCCCATCCCATTGCATTGGTTTGTGAGCACTTGGATTGTTGGTTTCTTGGATTGATTCTGTTATTTGTTCCTTTTTTTTTGTTTGATTTGTTCCCTTTTTGGTTTTATAACTAGATTTAGGTGGATCCCTGTAGTTTTGCTTACTTTCCTATAATGTATTACTTATATATTATCTCTCTGCGCTTGGTCCGCCTATGATGCCTACTGAGTACCCATTTTCTTGGTGCTCATACTACACTTCTGTATCTTTTTGGTGCAGTTATTAGTTGAGCTTTCACCGTTGGTCGTGTTAGAGACTCGTGCAACTTTTGGCGATATTCGAGACTAGGGTGAGTGCCTGACGATCAGAGCCTGACAATATCTCATATTTTGTACTGTTACTCTTGTATATTCGGAGACAGTTGTACTTTTCTTTTGTTACTTCTAGCACTTGTACTCTATTAGAAGCTTTTGTACTGTTGATACCAAGTCTTGGGGTTGGTGTAGTTTCTTTATGTATATATTTTAAGTTATTGCTTCCTCTTGTCCTATCTTTACTTTCTGCTTCCTCTTATTTCTACTTATTGTGCATATTGGTGAGGTAGTAGCCCATTACTAACCGTTCTGGGTTACGAGGATTGGTTCGCCTACCAAGGGGTTGTAGGTGCCATCATGACATGAGAAATCGGGTCATGACAGTTATTCAACTAGTGGCTTTATAATATTGAGTTTTAACCCACAACATGATATAACGACTATCAACAACTCTCTATTCCTTACACAGTGGCCTAGAAGAGCATGTTATGATTGAATTGAGTTCACCTGTGATTGCATGATATTATTGTACTACTAGACACTGACACTTTAGAGTTTTGGAGCATACATCCTGGTTACTAGTACCATGCCTTCAGGCCGGGTAGACCATGCCTACGGTAAGGCAGGCTGCACCTATAGGAAAATAATTATATTATATTACCGTTCCTTCAGGCCGGGCAGACCATACCTATAGGTCGCGTAGGCTGTCATTTGGGGCAGCAGTAATATTATATTACTGCGCCTTCAGGCTAGGCAAACTGTGCCATGGGCCAGGAAAATCATACCTACCAAACGAGTAGGTCGTACCTATGGGGCAACACATATATGGTACCACCGAGCTTCAAAGTTGTATTGATTCACGACACATCTATATTCATACAATTAAGATCATATCATCATTGGGGTCCAGGTATAGGGGCTTGTATGGGTATTAAGCAACTGTTTGTGCCTGTTAGGACTTATGGCGATTGTTTGCTATTTGTACCTACCGGGCTTATGGGGGGTAAGTAATGTTATTATTTTCTATGTGCTTTAGATGGTATCTTATTGCAGGAAGGTAATTTATTGTACTTATGTTTTACTCCTGCCCTTTTGTTCAGTCCTTACACTTCAGTTTTAGTTTTAAGTTTTCAGCTTGCCTTACATGCACGGTACATTATTTTTTAGTGATGCCCCATTGTCCTGGGGAAGCTGCATTCATGCTTGCAGGTCCTAAGCGATGACCAGATAGACCTGTCAAGTAGCATAGCTGAGTTTTTAGCGGGTTGGTTGACTCCTTTCCTTCCAGTGGTTGCCGGAATCTCAAAGTTTTGCCCTTTTTTATGTTTATAGCTTTTTGGGTAGGTTGGGGCCCTGTCCCACCAAGTATTGTATTCATGATTGCAGACTTGTCAGTTGGGTTGAATAGCTACGATGCTGGCCATTTTGGCCTTGTATGTTTATTAGTTGTAGCTTATTTTCCAGTTGGGCCTTGTTGTTGTTTTGTGTGTAGTTTAGCGGCTCATTGACCTAGTTTACATTTTATATACATATTTTTAGTTTTTATATAGAGATCATGGTGGCCTCAATGGCTTGCATAGCATTTATGCTTTCCTAGATATCATGGCAGCCTCGACGGCCCAAACGGGACTTACATGCTACCTGTTTATTGGATTATATGAACTGTTGGGAGTAGTTGTTTTCTTTCTAGATTTGTTGACAGGGGCCTTACCGGTCGATGGCTGATTTTTTAGCGAGATATACTTGTTTGTTTTCTTGATTGTGTGTAGCTGTTATGCACTATTAGCAAATAGTTCAGCAGGGTCAGCTTTGGCCTATGTTTTGGCATTAGGTGCCAGTTGTGCCCCCCAAGTTGAGGCATGACAAACTTGGTAATAGAGCAATGTCATATCCTAGGGAGTCTGCAAGCCATATCTAGTAGATTCTTATTTATAAGTGTGTTGTGCACCACATTCTATAAGCATGAAGCTACATACATTGTTCAGGAAAGTTATCCTTCTTTTGCTCAAATCGTGCTATAGAGCTGAGTCATAAGGGTTGAGTTTTTTGGCTTACGATTATTATTAGGCTTGAGCTAAAACCATACATAATGAAACTATGTACATCATAGAAATACATGTCGCTGCACAGAACATAGAGGTGCTTTGACATCAACAGTATACAATTGAGAGAGTCGATAGAGGATAGTAGAAGAGGGCTAGGCCCATGGGTTTTAGATAAAGGCCCAGGGTTTCTCTAGACCTTAGGATTTAGGGAGACCATCTACACCTCACAATAGAAGTCCTAGGGTATCAGGTTTGATCACGGGGGAAGGTCAGGTCTGAGTGAAAGCTTATGAGCTTCAGGATCGCAAAAGTACAGGTTTCTAGAGCAATTTAGATTATCTATGCCACGTTGTGATACTTACGTAATAGAACATGCCAGGAGATGCCGTTATGGCTCCACAACATGCTATTTTTATGGCCAAGAGGATCATATACAAAGATATTTTTTGTTAAGGGACCAACAGGGTTCAAGATAGAGGGATGAATCAGCAACAGGACCGTCTTCCTCAGTACATCTTTGAAGCATGGGTCCCAGATTTTATTAACTAGAGGTCACAACTGAGAGGGAGCATCTAGTTTTGACTATGGCCCGAATCACACTTATGCACTGACAGGACTTCAGGATTCAGAGTCATTGTCAGATGTTGTGACAAGTAGATTGAGTGTTTTCTCACACCTTGTTTATACTTTGAAAGATCTAGGCTCCATATTATCGTATGTTACCCTATTTATTGCTGTGAAGTTGTGTATAGTACTCGAGTCATTGCATCGACCTTTTGATGTGTCTGCCATAGTTGGCAACTCTATTATTGCCTAGAGGGTTTATTGAGATTGTTTGATAGAGGTTGTTGGTCGTCAGACCTCCGCAGACCTGATAGAGATACAAATTCTTGACTTTGATATTATTATGGTGATGGATTGGCTAGCATTTTGTTATGCCAATGTTAACAATCGAGTAAAGACTATTATATTTCACTTTCCAAGGGAAGTAGTTCGAGAGTTGAAGGGTAATGTGGCAAGGCTAAAAGATAGGCTTATTTTACTATCTTCAGGTAATGAAAATGATTTCCAAAGGATGAATTTACCATATTGTCCTAGTTTAAGATATTGACTCTAAGCCATCGACTCTTACGTCTATTCTAGTGGTTAATGAGATTCAAGATGTATTTCTAGACAAGCATCCCGATATTACCCTAGAATGAGAAACTGATTTTTTCTATTGATACATTACCACATGCCCAGCCAATACCAATTCCCTCTTATAGAATGGAACCAACAAAATTGAAGAAATTGAATGAACAGCCAAAAGATTTATTAGATACGAGCTTCATTAGGCCTAGTGCGTCACCATGGGGTGCACCAATATTATTTGATCGGAAGAAAGATGGCTTGCTGCAAAAATGTATAGACTACCAAAAACTGTATAAGGTGATTATAAAGAATAAATATCCACTACCAATGATTGATGGGTCTTTTTACCAACCATAGGATGCCCGATGCTTCTCAAAGATTGGTTTAAATTTAGGGTACCACAAGGAACCTGTTTGAAAGGGTGATATCCCAAAGACAGCCTTCAGGCTCTGGCAATTTTAAGTTTCTTGTGATGTCTTTTGGGATGGAAAAGACCCCAACAATATTTATTGATTTGCAGGTCCTTTTTAGACTTATTGTCATTGTGTTTATAGGTTATATTATGGTATATCTCATTTAGATACCGAGCATAGACACTACGTCCAAGTAGCGCTTCAGGTACTCTGATATCAGAGGTTGTATGCTAAGCTCTAGAAATGTGAGTTTTGGTTGCATTCCATGTCCTTTTTGTCCTATGTTGTATCAGATGCTAGTATTCGAGTCGATTTATAGAATAATAAGCCTGTAAAGACTTGGCCTAGACCCATAAACCCAACAAAAGTTCATAACATTCTGGGGTTAGCAGGGTATTACAGAAAGTTTATAGAAGGATTTACTTCACTTTCACCACCCTTGATAAAGATAACTCAGAAGCAGCTAAGTTTCAGTAGACCATAACCTGCGAAGAAAGTTTCCAAGAATTGAAAGATAGATTGACATCAGCACCAGTTCTGACCTCACCAGAAGGTCCAAAGGGGTACGCAATATATTGTGATGCTTCAAGCGTTACGCTAGTTTGTGTTTTGATGCAACACAGAAAGGTAATTATTTATTCTTCTAGATAGTTAAAGAAGAATGAGAAGAACTACCCGACCCATGACCTAAAGTTGGCTGTAGTTATTCATGCCCTAAAGATTTGGAGGCATTACATGTATGGCATCAATATTGATACTTATACGGATAATAAGAGCCTCCAATATATTTTAAGACTGAAATATTTGAACCTGTAATAACATCATTGCGTTGAATTGCTAAAAGACTATGATATGGATATCATATATTACCCAGGGAAAGCCAATATAATAGTGGATGCCCTCAATCGTAAGTCTATGGGCAGTCTATTGTATTTGGGAGCTGATAAGTGGGAGATAGCCAAGGAGCTCTATCATCTAGCTGGTTTGGGGGTTATATTATTAGACTCTGATGATACTTGGGTCACAGTTCAGGACACAACAGTATCACCTCTAGTTGTTGAGGTGAAGGCACAACAATACAACGATCCCAACAAAAGAAAGATATATCTCATTCAAATTTCACACTGAGCTTTTGATATATGCGTCCCAGTACTAGAAGTTCAGAGGCAAGGCTCAACAGCGGGAGTCTTTAGCCTTGGATATAGCAGTATATGGAGTCCTGAAATTCAAATATTAGTTATTTGCTCCGGATGTTGCAGGGTTTTGATAGTAGGTTGTTAAAGAGGCATATCATTCTCATTACTCTATTCATACAGGATCCACAAAAATGTATCATGATATTAAGGAGATTTATTGGTGGTCGGGCATGAAGAGGGACATAGCTGTGTTCGTAGAATAGTGCCAAAATTACCAGCAGGTAAAGGCAGTACATCAGAAGCCTAGTAGGTTAACTCATAAGATAACTATTCTATTTTAGAAGTGGGAGAAGGTAAATATGAATATTTTCCCATGTTTGCCTCATTTGTGATAAAAGTTCGATTCTTCTTGGGTGATTGTTGATAGGATGGCCCAATTCTTGCAAATCAGGGCCACATTCTCAGTTGAAGATTATGTTGGTTTGTACATTAGAGAGATAGTCAGACTTCATGGTGTCCCAATATCAATTATTTTAGATAGAGCGACACGGTTTACAATATATTTTTGGAAATCTTTCCAGAAAGGTTTGAGGATTCACGTTAATCTTAGTTTAACTTTTCATCCTTAGACCAATGGCGAAACAAACTGCATGATCTAGATGCTTAAAGATATGTTATGGAAATGTGAGCTAGATTTCAGAGGGAACTAGGATGATCACTTGTCACTTATTGAGTTTTCTTATAATAACGGTTATCCTAAAGGCATCGGTATGGCACCGTACGAGGCTTTGTATAAGCAAAAAAGATGATCCACTATTGATTAGTTTGAGGTCAGAGAGTTAGGTTTTTTTGGACTTGACATAGTGCAGCAGGCCATGGAAAAGCTTAAGTTGATCAGAGACCAATTATTGATAGATCAGAGCCTCCAAAAATCATATTCAGATGTTAGGCGATGGGACATAGAGTCCAACATTAATGATTAGAAATTTTTGAAGGTTTCACTGATGAAAGGCGTTATATAATTTGGCAGGAAGGGAAAGCTGAGCCCTTGATTTATTGGACCTTACCATATTGTGTAATGGATAGGGAGAGTTTCTTACCAACTAGAGTTACCTTATGAATTAGAGGAGTGCACCTAGTTTTTCATGATTCTATGTTACAAAAGTTATTGGAGATCCAACACATATAGTATCGATAACAAATGTTTAGATTTTAGAGGAATTGTCTTATGAAGAAGTCTTTGTTGATAGTAGACCGCTAATTAAGAGATTATGGAATAAGGATATAGCTTCCGTGAAAGTTTTATGGAGGAACCGTAATATCAAGGAAATGATATAGGAAGTTGAAGAGGACATGAAGTACAAATATCCCCACATATTCACTCCTTCAAATTATGTTCAGAACAGATAGATAGTAGACCCACATTTGAGTACTTAAGGTACATTGGTATTTTATAAGTTCTTATGATGTTTCCTGTGATTCCATGTACATTATCTTCATTCAAGGACAAATGTCCCTAAGGGAGGAGGATGTAACACCCCACCCGTTCGAATATTGGATTAACTCATACGTTTAGTGTAAGACTCAGAGTTCTTAATATGTAGGAAGGATGTTTTCTGAAGTTTTTTAACTTCATAATGGTCGTGTGTTAAGTTTCAAAGTCAAACAAGTTGGAAAATAAAATTCGGGGAAAGTTATTGTAAATTCTGTTATGAAATTCTCTGAATATTTGAGTCAAATGTCTCGAAGGTTTTCTCCCAATATAAAGAGTTATAAGTCCCCCAACCCACCAAATCAAAGGTATACATTAACCTTAAATGTTGAGCCATTTTCAGCTTCCAACTCAATTTCTCCATTTGCAAAGACTTGAGATACTTTGAATGGGCCAGACCATTTTGACCTAAGTTTACCCGGGAAAAGTCAGAGTCTAGAGTTGAACAAGAGCACTTAATCTCCGGGGGAGAATTCTCGCTTTAGAACTTGTTGATCATGGTAATATTTCATTCAGGCTTTGTAAAGTGAGGCATTCTCATTGGCTCGCATCCGAAACTCATCTATCTCATTGAGGCCCTCAACTCTAGCATGAGCATCTTTTTCCTAGTACAAGTTCAACTTTTTCAAAGCCCACATGGCTTTGTGCTCTAATTCCACCGAAAGATGGCAAGATTTTCCAAAGACTATTTGGTAGGGAGACATACCAATCAGAGTCTTGTATGATGTCCTATAGGCCCACAATGCATCATCCAATTTCTGGGCTCAATCCGTTCTATTAGCATTCACCATTTTTGTAAGAATGGACTTGATTTCCCTATTGGACACTTCAACTTTCCCACTTGTTTGGGGATGGTAGGGGGTGGCGACTTTATGCTTGACTCCGTATTTCTCAAGTAGATCACTAAACAACCAGTTGCAAAAGTGGGATCCTCCATCACTAATGATGGCACGAGGGGTGCCAAATCGAGAGAATATGCGCTTTTTAAGAAATGTTGTGACACTCTTCCCCTTATTATTCGGCAAAGCCACCATTTCTACCCATTTTGATACATAGTACACAACCACAAGGATGAAATTATTCCCACAAGATCTTATAAATGGCCCTATGAAGTCTATGCCCCACACATCAAATAATTCAACCTCTAGGATTAGTGTCAATGGAAGTTCGTGGAGATGAGACACACCTCCTTCACGTTGACATTGGTCACATTGTTTCACTAGATCATGTACATCTTGGAAAAGTGTAGGCCAATAGAATCAATTTTGCAACACCTTCAAAGCTTTTCACATACTACCATGGTGACCATCGATGGGTAAAAAATGGTACGCTTCTAAAATAGATATCATCTCAATTTCAGGAATGCACCTTCAGATCATACCATCAGCGCAAATCCAGAAGAGATATGATTCATCCTAATAGAACTTTCAAGCATCATGAAGGAATTTCTTTTTTTGATGGGAAGTTAAGCCTTACCGCACTAGATCACTTGCTAGGAAGTTAGCAAAATAAGCAAACCAAGGTATTAGATCATGTGATGCAGTAAAAATGTGTTCATCAGGGAAGTCATCATTGATCTCAAGTTCCCCCATATGCCTCCCCTGTTCTTCTAATCTCGACAAATGATCAACTACTTGATTTTCACATCCTCTCTGATCCTTTACTTCAAAATCAAATTCTTGGAGCACCAAGACCCATTGGATAAGCCTTGCTTTGGCATCTTTATCGGTCATAGTACCTAATCCTTGTATGATCCGTATGCACGATGACTTTGGTCCCCAAAAGATCTGCCTGAAACTTTTCAAAGGTAAATACCAAAACCTGCAGCTCTTGTTCCATTACAATGTAATTTGTTTGGGCCACATTCAACATTTTACTAGCATAGTAGATCGGCTGAAAGTTCTTCTCTTTTTGTTGACCAAGTACTGCCCCCAAAGCTACACCACTGGTGTCGCCCATAAGCTCAAATGGTTTTGACCAATCCAGTGCAAAAATTATGGGGGCTGATGTTAAATTCTCTTTCCATTTGAGAAAGGCTGTCATGCAACTACTATCAAAGTTGAATTTGACCTCTTTTTCAAGAAATTTACACAAAAGATAGGCCTCCTTAGAAAAATCTTTGATGAAGCGCCTATAAAACTCAGCATGACCAAGAAACTCCATATCACTTTTAAAATCTTTGGATGTGGTAGAACCAACTTCATTTCCTCACACCTTTTGAGTACCTCCTCTAGATGTGCTAATCAATCATAAAATGAGTCCCCAACAATAGAAAAGTCATCCATAAATTTCTCCATGGTATCTTCCACCATGTCTAAAACGATGGATATCATGCATCTTTGGAATATGGTTGGAGCATTGCACAATCCAAATGGCATTCTTTTAAATGCAAAAGTCCCATAGGGATAGGTGAAGGTTGTTTTCTACTAGTCTTCTAGGGCAATAGAGATTTGGTTGTAGCCTGAATATCCATCACTTGATGCTGACCCATGTACTGTCAGATATTGGGAAGACAACCCCTGCATCTAACCACTTGTTGATTTCTTTCTTAACCACCTCTTGTATAGGCGAATTCAGCCTTCTTTGATGCTCAGCCAAAGTGTGAATTCTTCTTGAAGATTGATCTTTTGCATGCATATTCCTGGGGGTATGCCAGTTATGTCAGCTATGGTCCAACTAAGGGCTCAAATATGCTTCTTCAAAACCTTGAGTAATGATTCCACTTGTTTTTCATTCAATTTGTTTGAGATGATTACAGTCAATGTCTCATTGGCGCCCAAATAGGCATACTTCAAATGCAATGGCAAAAGCTTGAGCCCAACACTAGGGGTTCAACAATGGAAGGTTTGGAAGGAGGAGTTTGCCGATTATTCAAGTCAAGATCAAGTTTCTTTAGAGGATAGGGATAAGATCCCCTTCCCACCAAAGCAAAACAAATTTCATCATACTCTTCTATTCCCTCACAATCATAGTTTAATAAAATGACTTCTAATGCTTCATCCACGAACCCTTCTTTCACATGTAATTCAATGCTCTCCTTAATTTTGCTAATTCCAAATGCCATCTGGAAGTCATTTGGCTGTTTTATGGACCGACACACATCGAAAGTTGTCTCTTTCTCATTCATGGAGAATTTAAATTCCCCCAATTTCATTTCATTTAATATGCGCCCTATTTTTAGACTTGGCTGCCCAAAACAATTGGTATTTCAAAGCCCTCAGTGCAATCAAGTAAGTCTATAGGGTATATAAGCCGACCCACTTTTACCAAAATGTCATATCCAATTCCCGTAGGACATTTCATCGATCGGTCCACCATGACTAATTTCATTTCAGTAATGGTGGGTTGACCAAGTTCCAACCGTCTAATGGTGGTCAGTGGAATCAAGTTCACACTCACATTTTCATTACACACCAATCTTGTTGATCTATGCACCCCATGGGCGTCACAAAAGGTGAAAACATCCCAAGTCTCCTCATCATTAGTGAATTTGCCCGATAGTATTATACTACTTGGAGGGGACATGTGAACGACCCCACAATCTATGAAGTTATTCGTAGTGTACATTTCCTTCACAAACTTAGCATACTTGGGAATTTTGTTAAAAGCATTACTTCATGGAACATTGATGATGATTTTCTTCAACATGGATTCAAATTCTCCTGGTTGCTCTTTTTCTTTCTCTTGTGATAATCATTGAGGAAAAGGAGATGGACACTTAGGAAAGGGTTTGCAAACCTTTGGCACCTTGTTTCGATAATCAAGAGTTCTTCATAAACCATTTCCTATAGTCCTCTTGTTTCTAGGCTTACTCGTATTTGGATTTGCATTCTCTACGGGGTCGGGTTGGCCTCTTATATTATCAACTCCTTCATGTCTTTTCATTTGCTTAGATTCAAATTGAGAGGTGAGCCATAGCATTCTATCTTCAAGACATTTAATAGCAACAGAATATGAGTGCACCATTTGAGCAAGGCTTCCAAGGTCACATCTCAACTCTTCGACACCCTTAGCAGTTGACTCTACCTTCTCTAGCACCCTCATAAGCATGCTTTCTATTCTTGAATGATTATTCTCTATGTTCCAACCATGGTTCCTATGTTCTTGTCTCCCTGAACTAAATTTAGCTTTTTGGAGACTTGCATACCTACCCAGCTCATAGTTCTCAACCAATGCCACTTAGCCATCTTCACAAGAGTTATGTGTGTCTTCCACAAGCTTCACAGCCCCAACAACTCAAATGGTGTTAACACTCTCGAACACTTGTTTTTCCACATACCTGGTCATGAATTCAAGGAGGGTTTTGGCAATTGACAACTCCCTATCCCATCGTGCACCACTTTTCTTCCATTCATCAAATGTTTTAGCAGAGGTAGCACCCATTGCCCCCTCGGCTCCCAAAGCATACAAGTCACAATCCATTTTAATCCTCTTATCAATTGCAAATGGGGGAAATAGCAGGTACTAGCAACCCTTATCTAACAATCATAACAACAAAAATGTAAAATGAACAAACACGCTGCAAGATGAACTAAAATGATAATAAATTGGTGACTCAAATACCACTCCCCAGCAATGGAGGCATTTTTTATAATGCTTAAGAACACTCTCCAATAGGAGGTGAGAGCGATCATCTGAGCAAAACAAATAAATATCCCGACGAGTGTTGGGGTCGATCCCACAGAAAGTGATTACGATGATTTGCTAAAAGATCGTCACTTAGTATTCACCAAGAAAGTAGATGCTCAATAACTAAAAGTAAAATTAGGGGGAAACAAGGAATGGGAATCAGCAATATCGCAATTCAAATAAGAAAGCAATGTAAACAAGAGATTTGTATTGAAATGAGAAGGAGACTAGGGATATGTTTCCGATGGGATTCAAACGGGGGTTAGGTTACTTGTTTAATTATGCAAATTCTCAACAAATGATACAAGTAGCATTGTTTTTAGTCATGTGTGGCAATCTTTTGATCTTCCAAACATATATCATATGGTCTTTACTCAAGCACCGTGGTTTCAACACAAATCAACCAATTCAATCTTGGGGACGTCATACCATTTCTAGATTAGACTCTTAGATAAGAGTTTCCATCGATTAACCTATTTCTAGCCTCAATCTAAGGTGGAAACCTTAAATTCCCACTATTGAATTCCTTCCAAATTATGAACTCCTCTTTCAAGAAAGAACACAATTAAGTAAATTCAACCAATGTTTGCAACCATCAATTTTATCATTAAAACTTGAGAAATTAAATAGATCCATATCAATTCATTAATTATAAACACATTTAAACAAGACCCATACCTAAATTCAAATACCCATCATACACACACCCCTAGAAAAGGAAATTAGATACTCATGCTTAGGAAATAAGAGGTTATACCAATTGGGTAATTCATATTTCCATTCATAATCAGGCCAATAGCCAAATCAAAGATCAATTTGAGTACAAAAATGGTGAATTATGAGTGTGGAAGATGAAGAGATACAAGTACACTCTCTATCTTCCTTGGAAAAACTCTATGCTGAAAACTATTCAAAACTTGTTCAATAAAATCAAGTACACACCCCAAAAGGGTTTTAGAAGCTTCCCAAAATATCACTTGAAAGTTGATAAAAATGCCCTTCAAGTGTGGTGCGATGCGATATGCGACATGATGTGCGATCGCATCACATGTTGTGCGTATCGCATGACACTCTTCTGCTCCGCTAGTGACTTCAGAAGCTGTTAGGTGGCATGCAAAGGAAGGTTCGGTCTACCCCTCATATTGTGCGGGTCTCCTATGGATCACATCTCTGGGCAGATTCTCTATTGTTTTGGATCACCTTCACACTTTAACTCTTTTTAAGCTCTTTTGGGTCTAATTCCTTTGTTTTCTACTGTTGACCAAGAGTACCTGCAATTGCATCAATAAAGGCAATAAGTACCTCTAATCCTCATCAAAATATGGCAATAATTCATGAATAAAGGCTCAATAAGTTGGTAGATTACCAACTTCTCACTGCCCCTTTGGGCCTTGCAAAGTACGCCCTCAATAGTGCAGGCATGATCCACCACCTCCAAGAAATGTTTTGCTTGATGCTACCATACCATATGTCGGTAAACTGAGTTGTAAAGTCAAACTTTTGACAAAATGATGCACCCTCTCATGCTCGGTGGGCAAAATTTTGGTGGCATGCCTAGCCAATTTATGGAAATAGAACTCATACTCTGAGACAGACATGGAGCCCTGCTCCAACTTGGAGAACTCATCCATCATCTGCTCTCTCAAGTTGCAGTGTACATACTTCTCTAAGAAGGCTGCAGAGAACTGTGCCCAAGTAAGCGGATGTGACTCGACTGGTTTGCAAGCTATAAAGGAACTCTATAACTGTTTCACTGGGCCATCCAGCTGAAACGCAGTGTAATCTACTCCATGAGACTCAACCAACCCAAGGTTATGCAACATCTCCTGGCAACTAGTCAAAAACTTGTGTGCATCCTCCTTAGGAGCACTTGAAAATCTTGGGGGACCAAACCTCAAAAACCTACCAAGCATTTTCTGCTCCTTAGAAGTCATAAATAGCTTAGCTGGAATAGGCAGAATAATGGTAGGAACTGGAAATACCTCTAGTTAGGGAGCCGCAGTAGCAGGCTGCACTCCTAAACCCTGTGTCACTGCCTGGGCTAAAGTCTGAGCCTTGTGTATGGCCTGAGAACCAATTAGGGTACCGGGCAAAGCTGTTGGCTGTGACATACCCTCAAGAAACCCAACCAGGAAAACTAATGTATCCTGCAATAATGGAGTATGCATGAAACCTGCCAGATGTTGGGCTGGCCCCACACCCTCTGGCTCATAATGTACCTCCTCAACCGTAATATCAAATTCTGGTGACGGTAATCCAGTCTGGGCCAAAGTTGGCATCACAGGATGCCCTACCTCAACCTCTGGGTCGACCTTTACCCTGTCCCCTAGCTGGGGCTCTAACTATAGGCACAGAGGTCTCGTTCTTACCTGTCACTGATTTTGTCTGAACCATCTGAGAAAGGGTGAAACAAAAGATATTTAATTGTTGATAAGGTCATGAATGCACGATAAGGAATCAAACAAGATAGAGTCTTTCCTAGGAATTCCCTGTAGCCTCCCACAGATAGGATACAAACATTATCATACCAATCCATGAGACTCTACTAGACACTTTGCTCTTGTACTAGTATGACCAGTGAACCTAAAGCTCTGATACTACTCTGTCACAACCCAAAACTGGATCATGATGGCGCCTATATACCCCCCGATAGGCAAGCTAACCTAAGAATATAGAAGTATAGTAAAACAATTAAATAAGGAAGTGGAAGAGAAAAATATAAAGAAATAGGGTCCAACAATACAAAATATATAGAAATAGCCTAAAAGTGACCAAAAAGCCGAGTATATATACAAGGACCAACCTCAAACTTGGTGTCACAAGTACAACAGCATCTAAAGTATGGAATAGCTATACAACAAGTATTGTCTATCCAAAATACAAAAAAATATAGATAGTAAAGTAGATGGTAAGCGGTAAAGCCCTCTAAATTCCATGAGCTCACCACGATCTGAACAACAGCTGGCCACGAACGATTGGAGGGTCACCGAGGGTGGCTCGTACTAGATGTTGCATTAGTAAAAGATGTAGAGTGTAGTATGAGTACCAAAATAATGGGTATCCAGTAGGCATCATAGGCCGATCAAGCTCAGAAAGACCATATAAATTACAATACACAAGAAAGTAAACTAACTACAGGGATCCACCTAAATCTAGTTATCAAATAACAGAGTTGTAATCCAATAAATGGTGAAGATAATAATGATAATAAGGTAAAAGCACTCTAAGTACACATATTGAATGCAATGCATCGTGAGATAATAGGATGCAGAAGGTGGCCAATGTAACATAGGTCTGGAATCTTACATAGTACATGCAGTAAGTAAACATGAGTCCGAAATCTTACATCGGACATGTAGTAAGTAAACATGAGTCCGGAATCTTACACCGGACATGCAGTAAGTAAAAAAATATCCTCCACAAAGCTCAAAATTAGTTTAAAGGGAGGCATTTAGTTCTTAAATCCCAAATTAATAGTAAGGTAGTGCAAATCCTTCTTAAAACCCTTGAAATATGAAATAATCATAAAAGACCATCCTTTTTAACCCGAAAAACCAACCATTCTTTCTTAGGAAAATCCATTTATGTGCCAAGTCCATGAATGAAGAAATGAGAGTAAGCGGTACAATACTCAAGCAAAGACAAAAAAAAACACCAAAGGTAGGGTCAAGCGCCCCCAAACAAGGTACTCATGTGGAACTCTGTTCAGTCCAAAGTTATGGCCTCAGGCCCATAATTACAAAACTTTAACAATAAATAACGACAAAAAGAATGCGACTATAATACAAAAATAAAACAAGGCATCTACCCTACCTCTAAAACCTACTAAAGTTACCCTAAGGATTCTAGACTAGCAACAAAAATTCTACAAGACCCTAAACTAAGGATAAACATGGTAGTACTATTCTACAGTCCCAAAAATAGCCAAAATAAGCAGAAACATGATTTAAGCCTAATTATATCTTAAAACCTAGCCTAAAATTCATGTAACTCATAACATATAAAATCTAACTAAGCCACGTCTAAAATAAATAAATTGTAACCTACCTCAGGGCTGAATTACAAGCAAGAACCATTACTCGTGTGCATCCCCCTTCTGAATAGCCTTAGAATGCTGCCATGCTATCAAGAATATAAACCAGGTGTCAAGACGAGAGGAATGACACACATATTGCTATACAAAATTTCAAGTTGGAAATCGGGTTGGAAAATGACCCTAAAGCCCGTGTAAAGAAACGGAAAACAAAATTCATAATTATGTTTGTAGAGGGTTTATAAGTCCATGCCCAAACTTTGAGCGTAAACGGGACTCATTTTGGGGCCCAAAACAGACCCTAAATCCACTTTGATCAAGAGTTTTAACAAGAAATTTAAATGGAAGCAAAGAAGGATAACATGAATTAGATGACAGAAACGGAGAAGGGAAATGAAAGGAACTAACCAGAATAATGGAGATGAAAAAGGAGGCTTGAACAAGCTTTAGAGCCCAACTATGATGGAAGTTTTCAAATTAAAAGAGATGAAAATGTAGTTGATCATATATAGCTGGCAGGCCAAGCCGTGGGTAGGCAACCATGCACGTGGCCTTGCGTAGGCAGCCTGGCACCATGCACTCAAAGGGAAAGAGGAGGTATGTCCTGGAGCCTCTTCAGTGCATGCAACCTGTCCACCACACACACGTGCTTCACATAGGTAGCCAATGCCACGCGTAGGTCGAGGGCAAAGGCAGCATGTCTGGCGCCTCTTCTTTGCTCAAGCAGCCAACCCTCACGTAGACAAAGGGTTGGTTACTGCTGCAATAGCAACCAGCCAACAAAAATATTTATCAACTTAAAAAATCATCGGATGGACCCTCGGGATTCATCTGGGTCTCACAGATGCAAACAAACTATGCTACCCTACTAAAAAGGCATTCTAGACTCAATGGAATCGACAAAATTCCCAACGAAGAATATTTTAACAAAATGTAGGCCCCACGCCCAAAACCAACTTTTACCAAAATAGAACCAAATATCCCAAAATGAGTCTGGAAGTCTCGAGACCCAAAACAAAAGTCCTATGTCACGCCCCGAGGTTACCCCTAGACGTAACATGGTATTCGGGTCACGAGTTCCCTAGACTAACCCTTGGTCATAGCATACTTATTCATTCATACGAAAACATAGCGAATGCATAGACAGAATATTAGGCAACCCATAACCGTAAATGATATGTCAATACGAACATAGTTTTAAAAGAGTGACTTGAACACTGACTACGTCTGAAAAGCCTCTACACATGACATAAGGAGTTGCTAGGACAAGACCCTTGATAACTCAAGGTATGGAAGTAAATAGTCAGAAACTAGCTAGAATCATAACTAGCCCTCAAACCATGAGGACTCACCGACACTGACTGGAAATGGCCTGCGATCTCTAGCCACGTGCCTGAGGAAGGGAACCTGAATCTGCATCATCAAGAGGAGGCAGCACAAAATATATGTCAGTACGATAGGATGTACCGAGCATGTGAGATATGAATGATCATGATAAAAACATACTTAAAACATTCTTAAAATGAGCTCTTTCAAAATAAGAGATAGCATAAGAAATTTTTAAGGTATAAGACATAAACATGAAGTAAAGTCAAGGTTCAAAGTATGGTATCGTATAATTTCATAACTTAAAAATAATCATGTGGGAGTTTCTCTTAACCGACATTAAACTATGATGAGCTACATGGAGTCCAGTGTCATGCACCCATACTGAAAAAGATTGTCCTAACCAGCCAAGGTTAGAACCATGTTCATAAGGATCCTTTCATAAGCCACGAAGGGCAACCTATGGTGGCAACGTAGTTTTGGACTCGGGTTATCCAGAACCCTCATTGCTCGGTGCTAAATACTACTCCCAAAACATATAACATGAGGCTCACATACACGTGATATATCTAGATGTCAATCTTGTTCATAAACATGTTCATAACCCGAATCTTCATACTACTCACGAATCTTGGTTTAGAAAATGATTAATGAGCATTGATGGCACATCGAGTGTCTTGCATTGCATAATAGTTCATAACTTAAAAACTTGCATGGCACTAGTTCAATTTCATAATACATATACTTTCATAAAATATAGGAACTAGGCATGCACTTACTTGAAATTCATGAAAACATGCTATCAAATACCCAATTTACTTGAATCAATTTATGCATGTAGAATTTGCCATGATTAGCCTTCAATTTGAAATAGGAGTTCATATGTAAAAACCCATGCAAAATCATGTAATTTAGTAGTAATTTCATAATAAAATCATGAGAAGGAAATTTATAGCAAAACCCATTAGAATTGGGTAAGAACCCTAATTTTAAAGTTCATGAAATCTAAATAAAGAATTGGAGTTTGGGGCACAAGGGTGAAAGGAACCTATTATTGAATACCCACATACTTTGATTGAAGCTAACCCACTTGAAATTGATAAGAAAGGATACTTGATCTTGGAGCTTCAGACTTGGATCTTGAAGGAGTTATTTCCCTTTTTGGGAGATGAATGAGGATTTGAGGAGGGACTTAGGCTCAAGAGGGTGAAAACCCTTCTAGAAGTAGTCAAAACAACCTCATTTAGGAGTTAAAAGAGTGGATAATTATAGAAATACCCCTAGGACTTAATTAAGAAAAAGTTGTTTTAAATCTCGGCTTCAGGTTCCACGAGTCCCTTCCACGGACCGTAGAACTCATCACGGCTCGTGGACTTGAGTCATGGTTCCTGAGCCAAGATTTTAGGCTATGGATAACTTTCCACAGACTAACATGATGACCCGTAGAAACTTCTACGAGTCGTGGAACCAATTCGTGGTTTCAGGGAAAATGGCCACTCTATGTCTGATTTCCACGGGTTGGTACCACGATCCGTGGAAACATCCACGAACTGTGAAACTGACTCGTGGTGCTCAGACCTAAGGGTGGTCTACAAGACTGGAAGCATGAGTCCTTTCCATGACTCGTGGAACTTTCCATGGCTCGTGGACTCGACCTGTGGTCCCTGGAAGTTTTAAAATTCTGCAATTTCTGGGTTTAAAACCTGAGTCAATTTCTGAGGTGTTACCATATCTCCCCCTTGGAATCATTCGTCCTCGAATGAAGACTAATCAAGGAAAACTGCAGAGGACGACCGCCCAACCAACAACAAAACATTGAAACAAAGGAATAAACAAGAAAACTAAACTTTTCAACTTAAAACATGACTGAATCAACTTCAAAAACATGAATACATGATAGGATCATGAGGAAAACTGATGAAATAGACTCGGAGGAACATACTAAGGAGGAAACTTGTCACGCCCCAAACCATGGGAGGCATGACCGACACCCGGAGCCCCAAAAGGCCGAGGGTGCCAAAATAGAGTGTATCTCTGTTGAACCTGCTGGGGGTCTGAGACCGACAAGGTCTCTAAGAATTACAATTTGAAACACTGAAAGCTCAATAGTAGTTAAGCAACTCAAGGCCGACAAGGCTATTATCATAGTAGATAACTAATAACAAGGCCGACAAGGCCATACCCAACACTGATGTACATATACACGTCTACAAGCCTCTAGGAGTAAGTAAAATATCTCATATCCAGGACAGGGCCCTGGACTACCCATAAGCTGTACATATACATAACATGGTCAAAATATAAGCTAGACCTCTGACTCGTCAGCTCCAGGAAGAATGGAGCTTACCAAAATGGCTGAACTCCGCAACTCCTACTGAAGAGGTCTATCTGGGTTTCTGTCTGGACCTGCAGGCATGAATGCAGCGCCCCCAGGCAATGGGGCATCAGTACGACAATAATGTACTGGCATGTAAGGTAGAAGCATAAAAGCAAGTCGCAAGTAGTAAATCTGAACAAGATAAAATATGAAACTTGTAAACTGTAATTGGTAAGACTCGTTAAGCTCTTTCTCCTTTATTCTTTTTAGAACACAACACATGCATTAACTCACGCTGCAACTCACTCTTTATAACCCACACTGAACCACAACAGCGCCTCGGCGCACCCTATATTTAATAGCCTCAATATGGCAGTAGCGCCTCGGCGCACACTATGTATATAATGGCCTCAATATGGCAGTAGCACCCTCGGTGCACACTATGTGTATAATGGCCTCAATATGGCAGTAGCACCTCGGTGCACACTATGTATATAATAGCCTCAATATGGCAGTAGCACCTCGGTGCACACTAACACGCAAACACACATAATAAGTGTATTACTAGATTGACCTTCAAAGCTATTCTTGTTATTTATGAAGGTTCATTTAGATAACATCTTTAGCCTTGGCTTACTAGGTGTTGGAATCAACATACCAAACACATATAAATGGGGATTGACTTTCTAACTTTCCTTGTATACTTTCTAAAGCTTGATTAGAGATCACAATACAAAGAAGAAACTCGACAAAAGGATAACTTACGTTTCGTGCAAAAAGAATCGGATTTTTATAAGAAGGCAACTTGAATCACCATAATGTATAAATTAGTTCCTTAAGACTTGTTGAGTTACCAAATCAGCTCTCTTACAACAAAATACTCAAACTCCTTCTTTCGGAAATTTAGAGTTCTATTTCTAGATTCATGCCGATAAGGAATAAAGAAGCCTTAACATACCTCGTTCTTTCCGAAGATTGCGCTTACCACAACTTGGACTTTCCCTTATTAAGTTAATCTACAACACAAGGGTATAATGAAGCTAATATTAGCTCTTAAACCTGCTGCAACATTCCCAAAACAGTAGCTAAACATTTCCCGGGCAGATTTACGTATTTTGCATTAATTAAAGGTGTATCGTCACACCTTTCCTCCCCTTATCCAATACACATCACACACACACCAACCTACTGCCTCCAATAATACAAAACACATCAAACATCCCCTACACAACCCACCATGCCGAAATACAATAGCAACACATTGAACTCACGGCTTCCGATCGCCGTCCCGTGAGTTCTTAACAACAATTCAACAACAATTGTCTATCCGAACTTCAATCCAAAAATATGATTATGGGCAGAGTACTTACCACACTTGAAGGGGTGTTTTTATCCTCTTTTTATTGATGCTTTAAAAGCTTAAGTACCCCCTACACATACACCAACAAGAGAAGAAGAAATCTCTTAATTGTTACACAATTTCCATGTGTTAAATCATAAGAAAGGGGCTGCCATAGTTCATGTCTTTCTTACCATAGGATATCCTAGCTATATGTAGTAGATTAATACCAAGATAACAAGTTGTTTAACTCACCTTAAGCTTCAATTAATCTTGGTCTTCTTAGAACCCTAAAGGGAGAGAAGGGCTGCCAAAAAGAAATGAGATAAGAGAGAATTTTCCAGCTTTTTGTGTTCAACATTGATCAGCAAAAGCCCTATATAAAGGGACCTTTTTGGCCGACTTTTTGAGTATATTTGGGCCAAAATGGGTCAAGAAACTTGGGCCAAAATTACCCTTTGCTTGGGCCTCAAAAGGGTTAAGTTTTGGGGCTGATTTTGGGCTTCTCTTGGGTCAAAATGTGGTCAATATTGGTGGCTAACTTTTGTAGTTGTTTGGGCCAGATTTGGTTGTGCTTTGATGGGCCAACTTTAAGCTTCATTTGGGCTACCATTAGGTCTAATAATCCATGGTGTTGCTGCCCGTAATCGGCCCTCGAACTTAGTTCGTTAGCATAGGTAGGTGATGCACCTACTTGTCACCTAAGAGCTTAGATAAGTCGAGCAAGTACCTCACTTGTTTTATCTCATTTTCAAAACCCTCCTCCTTATAATTTAACTTAACACTTATATGCATTTGACCATTTCAAATTCTAGGCCAAAGTACCCCTTCACAATCTCGAGCTCAAATACCTTCGTCGATATTTACTTAGTCACATAGGTTTTGAAAGGTACGGGGTGTTACATCCTTCCCCCCTTAGAGTCATTCATCCTCGAATGAGGGTAATGCATATAGAGCTCTAGTCCCTTAGGATTTTTTGAAATTTCAGTAGAGTTTCCTTTATAATTGGGACTATCCAAAAACCTGAAACTCAGCAAAAGTCCAGCACGATGCCTCACAGGGCTATACAACTATATACAATTAACTGTAATCATTTTCACATGTTCAAACCTGATCATATTTGCATAGTATGAAGAGTATCAAGAACATAGGAATATGACTTACCTCTATACTATCTTCAAGTTATAAATAACTGGGGATGCTTTTTTGTCATTTCTTCCTTGGCTTCCCACGTCATTTCCTCGATATTATTATTTCTCCACAACACATTTACTGAGGCTACTTCTTTGGTTCTGAGATTCCTAACTTGACGATCTAGGATAGAAATTGGTACTTCCTTATAGGATAAGTCTTCAAAAACTTGAACATCTTTGATAGGCATAATACGTGAAGGATCTCCTATGCACCTTCGTAGCATCGATACATGAAATACAGGATGGACTGTCTCCAATTCTGTATGTAAATCTAGCTCATATGCCACTTTTCCTACCCTCCGAATGATCCTGTATGGTCCAATATATCTTGGACTAAGCTTTCCCTTTTTACCAAATCGCATAACGCCTTTCATGGGCGAAACCTTTAGGAAAACCCAATCACTAATATTAAATTCCAAATCCCGACGTCGCACATCTGCATATGATTTCTGCCTACTCTGGGCTGTTAGTAATCTTTCTCGGATTAGCTTCACCTTCTCCATTGCCTGATTAACTAGGTCTGGCCCTAATAATCCTGCTTCTCCAATTTCAAACCATCCAATTGGTGATCTACACTTTCGCCCGTATAAAGCCTCATAAGGAGCCATTTGAATGCTTGCATGGAAGCTATTATTATAAGCAAACTCAATTAGTGGCAAATGGTCATCCCAACTCCCTTTAAAATCTAGTACACAAGCTCGTAGCATATCTTCGAGTGTTTGAATAGTGCGTTCAGCTTGTCCATCTGTCTGTGGATGAAAAGCTGTACTGAGACTTATTTGAGTACCTAAGCCTCTCTGGAAAGACCTCCAGAAATTTGCTGTAAACTGAGCACCCCTATCTGAAATGATGGAAATTGGGACACCATGAAGTCGAACTATTTCACTAATATACAACTTGGCATAATCTTCAGCAGTATAAGTTGTCCTGACTGGCAAAAAGTGAGCTGATTTTGTAAGTCTATCTACAATCACCCATATGGAATCATACTTCCGATAAGTACGGGGTAAGCCTGTAATAAAGTCCATGTTGATCACCTCCCATTTCCAGGTAGGTATCACTATACTTTGAGTTAGACCTCCGGGTCTCTGGTGTTCAATTTTTACCTGTTGACAATTCGGGCATTGGGCTACAAACTCTGCAATATTTCTCTTCATATTATTCCACCAATAAATCTGTCGAAGATCATGATACATCTTCGTCGCTCCTGGATGGATTGAATAGCGGGAATAGTGAACTTCTGCCAAAATTTTCTCCCGAAGCTCCCCGACGTTAGGTACACATAGACGACCTTGATATCTCAGAACCCCATCTTCCTTAAGCTCTATTAGTGGTTGCTTTTGTTGTGGAATTTCCTCCCTCAATCTTACTAATTCTGGATCATCATATTGTCTTTCCTTTACCTCTGTCACAAGTGAGGATTCCGCTGTGCTTTGAATAACAACTCCCCCATTACCTTGGTCTAGTAGTCGAACCTGCAAATTAGCTAACTGATGTAGTTCTCTTGTCATCTCAATCTTTCTATTTTCCACGTGGCTCAAGCTTCCCATGGATTTGCGGCTAAGTGCATCGGCCACTACATTGGCCTTCCCTGGATGGTACAAAATATCTACGTCATAATCCTTTAGTAACTCTAGCCACCTTCTTTGCCTTAGGTTTAAATCCTTCTGTTTGAATAAATACTGTAGACTTTTGTGGTCCGAAAACACGTCTACATGGACTCCAAACAAGTAATGGCGCCAAATTTTCAAGGCAAATATAACTGCTGCCAATTCAAGATCGTGAGTAGGGTAATTTTGTTCGTGCTTTCTTAGTTGTCTCGAGGCATAGGCAATAACTTTACCATGTTGCATTAAAACACAACCCAACCCAATCCTTGAAGCATCACAATAAACAACATAACCTTCTGTGCCCTCTGGCAGAGTTAAGACAGGTGCTGAAGTAAGCCTGTCCTTCAACTCCTGAAAACTCTGCTCACATGCATCAGACCACTGGAACTTGGCAGCTTTATGAGTCAACTTTGTCAATGGTGCAGATATAGAAGAAAACCCTTCTACAAACCTTCGGTAATAACCTGCTAAGCCCAAAAAACTACGGATCTCTGTAGCATTCAAGGGCCTCGGCCAATTCTTTACTGCTTCAATCTTTTGGCCGTCAACTCTAATACCTTCGTCTGTAATTATATGGCCAAGAAAAGCCACTGAAGTCAACCAAAACTCACATTTGGAGAACTTCGCATATAATTTATGATTCTGAAGTGTTTGCAATACTGCACGTAAATGATCAGCATGTTCGGCTTTGGACCGCGAGTAAATCAGGATATCGTCAATAAATACGATCACGAATACATCTAGGAATGGCTTGAATACCCGATTCATTAGGTCCATAAAAGCTGCTGGGGCATTAGTAAGCCCAAAAGACATTACTAGAAATTCAAAGTGGCCATACCTTGTCCTAAAGGCTGTTTTTGGAACATCTACCCCTTTAACACGTAACTGGTGATACCCCGACCGCAAGTCAATCTTTGAAAAACATTTGGCGCCTTGCAACTGATCAAAAAGGTCATCAATCCTTGGAAGCGGATACTTATTCTTGATTGTAACTTTGTTCAGTTGTCGGTAATCGATACACATTCTCAAGGACCCATCCTTCTTACGAACAAACAAAACTGGTGCGCCCCATGGCGATGTACTAGGCCTAATGAAACCTTTTTCGAGTAGATCCTTTAATTGTTCCTTTAACTCTCTTAATTCTGCAGGAGCCATCCTGTAAGGGGGAATTGATATTGGCTGAGTATCTGGGGGTAGATCAATGGCAAACTCAATTTCCCTTTCTGGAGGGATTCCTGGAAGCTCATCCGGGAATACATCTAGAAATTGACTCACCACGGAAACTGATTGAGGAGTCACTGGTCCATCCTCTGTGCTTTGTACTCGGACTAAATGATAAATATAGCCTTTAGAAATCATTTTCTGGGCTTTAAGGTAGGAAATAAACCTACCCCTTGGCGTGGCAGCATTACCTTTCCATTCCAGGATTGTTTCTTCCGAAAAATAGAATTTGACAACCTTATTTCTACAATCGATATTAGCATAACATGCAGCTAACCAGTCCATGCCCATAATTACATCGAAGTCAGTCATATCTAATTCGATTAGATCAGCTGAAGTGAGGCGGTCATAAATCCACACTGCACAATCTCGATAAACTCGTCTAGCTATAATAGATTCACCAACTGGCGTAGATACAACAAATGGTCTAGGCAATAACTCAGGGCCTACCCCCAACTTACCAGCAACGAGCGGGGTAACATATGAAAGAGTAGAGCCAGGATCTATAAGTGCATAAACAGCATGAGTAAAAATAGTCAATGTACCTGTAACAACATCAGGTGACGATTCTAAGTCCTGGCGACCGGCTAGAGCATAAGTGCGATTCTGACCACTGCCTGAACTGGATGCTCCTCCTCCTCCTCTACCTCTACCACGACCTGGTGTAGCCTGTTGTCCTGTCCTAGGGGGACGAATAGTAGATGAAGAAGCTGCCATCGACCCTGTAGGCTGGGATATCTCACTCCTACCTCTACTCGGACAGTCTCGCATAAAGTGACCAGGATGCCCACACGAATAACAAGTATCTGAACCCAGGCGACATCTCCCAGGATGCTTCCTACCGCACTGAACACAAGGTGGCAAAGGTGGCCTCATCTGACCTGAATGCCCCTGGCGATAGGAACTGGATGCACCTGAACTAAGGCCTGGTCCAGTCTGAGCAAAACGATCATACCTCTGCCTTTGCAACTGATATGGGGCACCACTAGTAGGGTGGGGTGATCGCCTATTAAAATTTGGCCTAACATTACCTCGTGGCTCTACATAGGACCCAATAGATCTAGCCCTCTTATTCTGATCCCTTTCTCGGCTTTGGTTATCTCCAATTTGTACTTCAAGATCCTCTGCAGTCTGAGCAATAGCCTGTATCTTAGAAATATTCATATCCTCTTGTGTGGCTGCTATTGTTAATCCCTTAATCAATTCATCCTTAAGACCACGCACATATCGATGAACTCTAGCTCGCATCGTACTCACAATATCGGGGGCATACCTGGCTAATGAATTAAACCTGAGGCTATACTGTCGAACATTCATATTGCCCTGCCTAAGGGCTAGAAATTGATCAAGTCTGGCCTCTCGAACCTCCTGTGGAAGATAGTGAGCTAGGAAGGCCTCTGAAAATTCCTCCCATTCAGCTGGGGGTGCATTTGATCCCCTAGACCGATCCCAAGCCTCGAACCATAAAATGGCCACATCTCGTAACCTGAAAGATGCAAACTCCACTGCCTCCACTACTGTTGCATGCATGACTCGAAGTACTCGATAAGTCTGATCAATAAACTCCTGAGGATCCTCACGTGGGTCAGAGCCTGTAAATATAGGAGGACTTAGGCTGATAAACTCTCGAGCCCTAGAACTTTCTGAGCCACCTGACCTAGCACTCGTTGATGCCCCAATTTGTTGTTGTTGTGTGGCTACCATCTGGGTCAATAATCGAACAGCACTCCTGATGTCCTGGTCCTCTGCTTCAGGTGGAGGAGCTACATGTGCTGGTTCATCTCTAGCTATCTCAGATGCCACTGGAGCAGGTGGGGTCAGGGGTACTGGATCCCCTCTAGTCTCATCAGGTACTTGATAAACTGGGATCTCTGGTGTCGGTGATTCACTTTGAGCCTCAAATCTATCCAATTGGATAGGCGGGGAACGACTAGTACCTTCCCCCGTATCCGTGCCAACCCGTCGGCTACTCATTTGTCTAGTCACAGGCATTTCTGTAAACAAGGAAGAGAAAAACATGAATTAGACTTCAAACATCTTATGACCTCGCTCTATTGCACGATCTAGCAAATGAAAGAAGGATAACATTTCCTAAATGTCCCGTAGCCTCATGATTATAGGTATGGTGCACAACACACCCATAAACAAGACTCTACTAGACACGGCTTGTAGACTCCCTGGGATTCGACGTGCTCTGATACCAAGTTTGTCACGCCCCAAACCATGGGAGGCATGACCGACACCCGGAGCCCCAAAAGGCCGAGGGTGCCAAAATAGAGTGTATCTCTGTTGAACCTGCTGGGGGTCTGAGACCGACAAGGTCTCTAAGAATTACAATTTGAAACACTGAAAGCTCAATAGTAGTTAAGCAACTCAAGGCCGACAAGGCTATTATCATAGTAGATAACTAATAACAGGGCCGACAAGGCCATACCCAACACTGATGTACATATACACGTCTACAAGCCTCTAGGAGTAAGTAAAATATCTCATATCCAGGACAGGGCCCTGGACTACCCATAAGCTGTACATATACATAACATGGTCAAAATATAAGCTAGACCTCTGACTCATCAGCTCCAGGAAGAATGGAGCTTACCAAAATGGCTGAACTCCGCAACTCCTACTGAAGAGGTCTATCTGGGTTTCTGTCTGGACCTGCAGGCATGAATGCAGCGCCCCCAGGCAATGGGGCATCAGTACGACAATAATGTACTGGCATGTAAGGTAGAAGCATAAAATCAAGTCGCAAGTAGTAAATCTGAACAAGATAAAATATGAAACTTGTAAACCTGTAATTGGTAAGACTCGTTAAGCTCTTTCTCCTTTATTCTTTTTAGAACACAACACATGCATTAACTCACGCTGCAACTCACTCTTTATAACCCACACTGAACCACAACAGCGCCTCGGCGCACCCTATATTTAATAGCCTCAATATGGCAGTAGCGCCTCGGCGCACACTATGTATATAATGGCCTCAATATGGCAGTAGCACCTCGGTGCACACTATGTGTATAATGGCCTCAATATGGCAGTAGCACCTCGGTGCACACTATGTATATAATAGCCTCAATATGGCAGTAGCACCTCGGTGCACACTAACACGCAAACCACACATAATAAGTGTATTACTAGATTGACCTTCAAAGCTATTCTTGTTATTTATGAAGGTTCATTTAGATAACGTCTTTAGCCTTGGCTTACTAGGTGTTGGAATCAACATACCAAACACATATAAATGGGGATTGACTTTCTAACTTTCCTTGTATACTTTCTAAAGCTTGATTAGAGATCACAATACAAAGAAGAAACTCGACAAAAGGATAACTTACGTTTCGTGCAAAAAGAATCGGATTTTTATAAGAAGGCGACTTGAATCACCATAATGTATAAATTAGTTCCTTAAGACTTGTTGAGTTACCAAATCAGCTCTCTTACAACAAAATACTCAAACTCCTTCTTTCGGAAATTTAGAGTTCTATTTCTAGATTCATGCCGATAAGGAATAAAGAAGCCTTAACATACCTCGTTCTTTCCGAAGATTGCGCTTACCACAACTTGGACTTTCCTTTATTAAGTTAATCTACAACACAAGGGTATAATGAAGCTAATATTAGCTCTTAAACCTGCTGCAACACCCCAAAACAGTAGCTAAACATTTCCCGGGCAGATTTACGTATTTTGCATTAATTAAAGGTGTATCGTCACACCTTCCTCCCCTTATCCAATACACATCACACACACCAACCTACTGCCTCCAATAATACAAAACACATCAAACATCCCCTACACAACCCACCATGCCGAAATACAATAGCAACACATTGAACTCACGGCTTCCAATCGCCGTCCCGTGAGTTCTTAACAACAATTCAACAACAATTGTCTATCCGAACTTCAATCCAAAAATATGATTATGGGCAGAGTACTTACCACACTTGAAGGGGTGTTTTTATCCTCTTTTTATTGATGCTTTAAAAGCTTAAGTACCCCCTACACATACACCAACAAGAGAAGAAGAAATCTCTTAATTGTTACACAATTTCCATGTGTTAAATCATAAGAAAGGGGCTGCCATAGTTCATGTCTTTCTTACCATAGGATATCCTAGATATATGTAGTAGATTAATACCAAGATAACAAGTTGTTTAACTCACCTTAAGCTTCAATTAATCTTGGTCTTCTTAGAACCCTAAAGGGAGAGAAGGGCTGCCAAAAAGAAATGAGATAAGAGAGAATTTTCCAGCTTTTTGTGTTCAACATTGATCAGCAAAAGCCCTATATAAAGGGACCTTTTTGGCCGACTTTTTGAGTATATTTGGGCCAAAATGGGTCAAGAAACTTGGGCCTAAATTACCCTTTGCTTGGGCCTCAAAAGGGTTAAGTTTTGGGGCTGATTTTGGGCTTCTCTTGGGTCAAAAATGTGGTCAATATTGGTGGCTAACTTTTGTAGTTGTTTGGGCCAGATTTGGTTGTGCTTTGATGGGCCAACTTTAAGCTTCATTTGGGCTACCATTAGGTCTAATAATCCATGGTGTTGCTGCCCGTAATCGGCCCTCGGAACTTAGTTCGTTAGCGTAGGTAGGTGATGCACCTACTTGTCACCTAAGAGCTTAGATAAGTCGAGCAAGTACCTCACTTGTTTTATCTCATTTTCAAAACCCTCCTCCTTATAATTTAACTTAACACTTATATGCATTTGACCATTTCAAATTCTAGGCCAAAGTACCCCTTCACAATCTCGAGCTCAAATACCTTCGTCGATATTTACTTAGTCACATAGGTTTTGAAAGGTACGGGGTGTTAT
Organism: Jaltomata sinuosa; assembly: GCA_003996215.1. Taxonomy (NCBI): domain Eukaryota; kingdom Viridiplantae; phylum Streptophyta; class Magnoliopsida; order Solanales; family Solanaceae; genus Jaltomata; species Jaltomata sinuosa. The sequence continues at coordinate 48,887 of QJPP01003274.1, read as the reverse complement.
AAAACTATTACCTCAAGCTGAAATAGAATTAGTAGGGAAGAGATAAGGGTACTTGGCTTTCATAGCTGCTTCTACTTCACAAGTAGCTCCCTCAACAAGTTGATTCCTCCAAAGAAATTTTACCAAAGCGACTTTTTTTTTCTCAACCTTCGAATCTGATGATCAAGAATCTCCATGGGAACCTCCTCATAGGTGAGACTATCCTTCATACCTACATCCTCCAAAGGAACAATCAAGTTTGGATTACCAACACACTTCTTCAACAAGGAAACATGGAAAACCGGATGAACCGCTTCTAATTCTGTTGGAAAATCCAACTCATAAGCAACGCTACCAACTCTCCTCAAAATCTGATAAAGACCTACAAAATAGGGACTAAGCTTCCCGTTCTTGCCAAATCTCATCACACCCTTCATGGGTGACACCTTCAGAAAAACCCAATCATCAACCTCAAATTCCAATTCCCTTCTCCTCACATCTGAATATGACTTCTGTAGACTCTGAGCAGTCTTCAACCTCTCCCTGATAAGTCGAACCTTATCCATAGTCCCATGAACCAAATCTTGACCAATCAAGGCTGCCTCAGCTACCTTAAACCAGTCGATAGGAGACCTACACCTTCGACCATAAAGTGCCTCATAAAGGGCCATCTGGATGCTAGAGTGATAAGCTATTATTGTAGGCAAACTAGATAAGAGGTAAGTGATCATCCCAATTACCTTTGAAGTTAATCACGCAGGCTCTCAACATATCCTCCAAAGTCTGAATAGTATGCTCTGCCTGCCCATCCATTTGTGGGTGAAAAGTTGTGTTAAGCTTCACCTGAGTACCAAGACCTCTCTGAAATGATTTCCAAAACTGGGAGGTAACCTGAGTACCTCTATCTGAAATGATAGACAAAGAAACACCATGCAATCTTACTATCTCCCGAATGTTGAGTCTGGCATAATCATCTGTTGAATCAATAGTCTTAACGGCCAAGAAGTGGGATGACTTTGTCATCTGGTCGACAATCACCTAACTCAAATCGTGTTTCCTTCTAGTACGAGGCAAACCAGCAATGAAGTCCATATTGACCGCTTCCCACTTCTAAGTAGGAAGGTTAATATCCTGAGTCATGCCACCCGGTCACTAATGCTCTACCTTCACTTGATGACAGTTGGGACACTTAGCCACAAAATTGGCTATGTCCCTCTTCATACCATTCCACTAATAGACTTCCCGTAGATCACGGTATATCTTGGTGGCACCGGGGTAAATAAAATATTTGGAACTATGAGCCTCAATCAAATTCTGTTGTCTCAACCCATCTACATCCAGCTCATACAATTGACCCTGATAATTAAGCACCCCCCTCCCACTTGGGAGAACACCTCAACTCTTTGTTGATGGACTGCACCCTTTAGCTGAAGAAACATAGGGTCGCTGTCTTGCTTTGCCTTTACCTCAACTACTAAAGATGATTAGGAACCATTCTGAACAATAACACCACCTTCTGTCGAGTCCATAAGGAAAATTTTCAACCGAGCAAGCCTATGAACCTCCTTAACTAATTCCTTCTTTCCATCTTCAACTGAAGACACACTACCCATGGACGCAAATTCAATTCCTTCTGAGTGAACACATACTGATGACTCTTATGATCGATCAAAATATCCACATGCACACCATACAAGTAATATCTCCAAATCTTCAAAGCAAAAATCACGGTTGCTAGCTCATGATCATGAGTAAGGTAGTTCCTCTCATGAACCTTAAGTTGTCTAGAGGAATAAGCAATCACTTTACCACGCTGCATCAAAACACAACCCAAACCAATCCTAGAAGCATCATAATACACAATAAAGTCATCTAAGCCCTCGGGTAGAGCCAACACTGGAGCTGTGGTAAACCTAGTATTCAATTCCTGGAACTTCTTCTCACATAGATCAGACCACTGAAATTTTACCTTTTTCTAAGTCACTCGTGGCAATGGGGAAGCAATGGAATAAAACCCTTCCATAAACCTCCTGTAGTAACCAGCCAAACCCAAAAAGCTCTTAATATCAGACGGAGAAGTGGGTCAGGCCAGTTCTTTACTGCCTCAATCTTTTGATAGTCAACCCGAATACCATCTCTAGTCACAATATGACCCATAAAAGTCACAGACTGCATCCAAAACTCACACTTGCTAAACTTAGAAAACAACTGCCGATCCTTGAGGGTTTGCAACACAATCCTCAAATGTTCTGCATGCTCCTCCTCATTCTGAGAGTAGATAAGGACATCAATGAAAACAACCACAAACATATCCAAATATTGTTTGAACACATGATTTATCAAATCTATAAAGGCTGCAGGAGCATTAGTTAGACCAAAAGACATAACAACAAATTTATAATGACCATACCGAGTCCTGAAGGCTATCTTCGGAATATCACACTCTCGAACACAAAGTTGACGATAACTGGATCTAAAGTCAATTTTTGAGAAGAAACTAGCACCCTGAAGTTGATCGAACAAGTCATCAATCCTAGGAATAGGATACTTATTCTTAATTATGACCTTGTTCAATTAACGATAGTCAATACACATCCTAAGGAAACCATCATTTTTCCGCACAAACAAAACTGGGGCACCCTATGGGGAAATGCTCAGCCTGATGAAACCCATATCAAGAAGATCCTTCAACTGATCCTTTAACTCATTAAGTTCCACGGGAGACATTCTATAGGGAGGTATAGAGATTGGATTCGTATTTTGAAGAAGATCTATCCCAAAGTCGATCTCCTAATCGGGAGGGCCTCCGGACAAATTTTCGGGAAACCCTTGTATAGGGTTCCAAACCTGCCCTAAACTACAAGCTTTCTTTGAAGCAAATACTTCTGGGAACTCATTCACAATAGGTACAGACTGAAGGGATGGGGTTCCGAACTCTGTGTCCATAACCCAAACTATATGATAAACATAACCCTTAGAAATCATCTTCCTAGCCTTAAGATAAGATATGAAATGACCTTTCGAGGATGGGGGACTACCTTGCTATTCTAATATGGGTTTATTTGGAAACTTGAAACTAACAACCTGAGTACGACAATCAACCGAAGCATAACAAGCATACAACCAATCTATACCAATAATAACATCAAAATCAGTCATCTCTAACTCTACTAAATTTGTTGAGATGACTATGTGAAGGACTGAGATAGGGCAATTTTGGTAGATTCTTCTGGCTAGTACTGATTCACCAACAGGAGTAGAAACACAAAGGGGTTCAAAAAGCAATTCAGGACAAGTTTCAAATTTGCATGCTATATAAGGGGTCACAAACGATAAGGAGGCACTAGGGTCCAATAAAGCATACACATCAAGAGAGAAGACTTTCAACATACCGGTGATAACATTCGGTGAACTCTCCTAGTCCTAACGAGAGGACATAGCATAAAGATGGTTCTGGCACTGACCACCAGAACTAGAAGCAGTGCCCTGTTGGGATAGTCGACCTCCTGAGGCTGCTGGAGTAGACTGAGCCCTACTACCTCTCTGCCCCTTTTTAGCTGAAGGGAAAAATCTAATCATGTGTCCAGCCTATCCACATCCAAAGCATGCATCTGCGCCCAAATGACACTCCTCAGGTGATTCTTCCCACACTTGTTGCAAATAGAATGGGAGGATCCTTTAGCAACACTTCCCTGAGACTGCGAATGAGAACCAGATCCTCTACGAGTCTGATCATGATGAGTCCTCGGGGCCTGGATAGGAGCACTAGCAGAAGAATGAACAGGTCCTGATGACTCTTTCTAAAACAAGGAACAATGTCTGCCACCGGACCTCTGATGACCAAAACCTGAACCCTCGGACCTAACTCTCTTGTTCTCTCTAGCCCTCTCCCTAGTCCTGTCCCACTTGATCTGGTGAGGATGAGTCATAAGTCCAGAGATATTCATGTCACTCAACACCATAGCAGATCTACACTCTTTTTTCACTAAGTATGAGACTCCATAGATATACTTGCTCATTTGATCCTGTGGGTCAGCCACTATAGTAGGAGTGTATCTGGAGAGCTGAGTGAACCACAAACTGTACTCTTGGACTATCATGGATTCCTATCTCAAGTTCACAAACTCCTCGGCCTTCGCTTGCCTTAACTCCCTCGGAAAGAATCGGTCGAGGAAAGCCCTTTCAAAACACTCCCAAGTCATAGGGACGTCATCCCTAGCCCTAATTTCCTTCCATTGTGTGAACCAGATATAAGCTACATCCTTGAGTTGATAAAAGTCTAACTCAACACTATCAACCCCAGCCACTTGCATAACATCAAAGATTTTCTTCACCTCATCCAAAAAGTTAAGCGGATCTTCCCTAACCTTTGAACCCCAGAATTCTGATGGGTTCATACGGATAAAATCACAAACTCGGGCTGCTACCCCACCTTGAGGGTGGATGGGGAAAGGAGATGGTTGGTTGGCCTGAGTGCCCAAGGTCTGGTCTAGCATATGGATGGCATTCCTGAACTCCTTATTCGTGACCTCAGGGCTGGAACTGGAGTAGCAGCATTCCAAGCGGCTTAGAGAGGCATAGCACATCAAGGCATAATCTTAAATGTACAAGGAAAGGATTAGAGGGATATTAGAGTTAAACTCTAACGCATGATGTGATCATGAAAGAAGTGAGGTTTTTCTAAGACATCTCATAACTTTTCTCTCATAAGTATGGTGCACTTCACAAATATGAAAGAGATTCTACTCGATGCAACTTTCAGACATCTAGGACTCTTGAACCTGAGGCTTTGATACCAAGTTTGTCATGCCTCGAGGTAAACCCCTAGACATAACACGGGATCTGGGGAACGAGTGCCCTAGACTAACCCTTGGTCATAACATACTCAGTAATTCATACAAAAACATAGTGGAAGCATAGATAGAATATTAGGCAACCCAAATCCGTAAATGATATGCCAATACGAACATAGTTTTAAAAGAGTGACTTGAACACTGACTATTTCTGAAAAGCCTCTACACATGACATAAGGAGTTGCTAGGACAAGACCCTAGCTAACTCAAGGAACGAAAGTAAATAGTCAGAAACTAGCTAGAATCATAACAAGCCCTCTAACAATGAGGACTCACCGATACTGACTGGAAATGGCCTGCAATCTCTAGCAACGTGCCTGAGGAAGGGAACCTAAATCTGCATCATAAAGAGGGTGCAGTGCAAAATATGTGTCAGTACTATAGGATGTACCGAGCATGTGAGATATGCATAATCATGATAAAAACATACTTAAAACATGCTTAAAATAAGCTCTTTCAAAATAAGAGATAGCATAAGAAATTATCAAGGTATAAGACATAAACATGAAGTAAAGTCAAGGTTCAAAGTAAGGTATCATATAACTTCATAACTTGAAAACAATCATGTGGGAGTTTCTCTTAACCGACATTAAACCATGATGAGCTACATAGAGTCTAGTGTCATGCACCCACACTGAAAAAGGTTGTCCTAACCGTCCAAGGTTAGAACCATATTCATAAGGATCCTTTCATAAGCCACAGAGGGCAACCTACAGTAGCAACGTAGTATTGGACTCGGATTATCTAGAACCCTCATTGCTCTGTGCTAAATACTACTCCCAAAACATATAACATGAGGCTCACATACATGTGACATATCTAGATGTCAAGCTTTTTCATAAACATATTCATAACACGAATCTTGGTTTAAAAAATGATTCATGAGAATTGAGTGGCACATTGGGTGTCTTGCATTGCATAATAGTTCATAACTTGAAAACTTGCATGGCACTAGTTCAATTTCATAATACATATACTTTTATAAAATATAAGAACTAGGCATGCACTTACTTGAAATTCATGAAAACATGCTATCAAATACCCAATTTACTTGAATCAATTTATGCATGTTGAATTTGCCATAATTAGCCTTCAATTTGAAATAGGAGTTCATATATTAAAACTCATGAAAAATCATGCAATTTAGTAGTAATTTTATAATAAAATCATGAGAAGACAATTTATAGAAAAACCCATTAGAATTGGGTAAGAACCCTAATTTTAAAGTTCATGAAATCAAAATAATGAATTGGGGTTTTGGGCACAAGGGTGAAAGGAACCCATTGTTGAATACTCACATACCTTGATTGAAGGTAACCAACTTGAAATTAAAAATAAAGGAGACTTGATCATGGAGCTTGACACTTGGAGCTTGAAGGAGTTCGTTCCCTTTTTGGGAGATGAATGAGGATTTGAGGAGGGACTTAGGTTAAAGAGGGTGAAAACCCTTCTAGAAGTAGTCAAAATAACCTCATTTAGGAGTTAAAAGAGTTGTTAATTATAAAAATACCCCTAGGACTTAATTAAGAAAAAGCTATTTTAAAGCTCGGCTTCATGTTCCAGTGGTCCCTTCCACGGACCATAAAACTCATCATGGCTTGTGGACTTGAGTCGTGGTTCCTTAGCCAAGATTTCAGGCTGCGGATAACTTTCCACGGACTAACGGAATGACCCGTAGAAACTTCTACGAGTCGTGGAACCAATTCGTGGTTTTAGGGAAAATGGCCACTCTCTGTCTGATTTCCACTAGTTGGTACCACGATCTGCGGAAACATATATAAACCGTGAAACTGACCCGTGGTCCTCAGACCTGAGGGTGGTCTGCAGGACTTGAATCACGAGTATTTTCCACGAGTCGTGGAACTTTCTATGGCTCATGGACTCGACCCTTGGTCCCTGGAAGTTTTATAATTCTGCAAGTTCTGAGTTTAAATGCTGAGTTGATTTCTGAGGTGTTACATCCTACTATCCCAAAGTCAATGTTTCGGAGCTAACAATCTGATGAAATTTCCATCCAAGGTCATCTTCTCCAAATATTGACCAAAGTCAACTCTACTAGTCTTAAGAGTTGTGAAACAAGAAAATAGGCTGAAAACATAAACAAATTACCTGGGAACCGATCCGCCGGTCCCCATAAGTCATAAATAACCTGTAGCCACTGTGGGAAAACTCAAAATGCAAAAAAATCATAAAAATAAGAAAATAACCTAGAGGGTCATTACAAAGGAAAGGAAACCCACATCTACTACTATAGACACCATACTATTCAAGAAACATTATAACCAAAAAAAAGAGCGACAGAGAAGGAATGAGAGAAAAAAAGTTGGAGTTTGAGTTCTACTTTTGCGGTTTCAAGTTTGTGGTTCTTGAATGTTAGCTATTTATTAACTTTGAAAATCTATAAATTGTACATTGTTTTTTGTTGGTAATTGAAAGAAATTTGAATGTCTGTTCCCGTTATTATTTTTCTATTTCAATATTTGGTAAAAATTAAAGCTTTGTTTCTTGTTGATATTTAGATATTCTTGTTAATTTCCTACTCTAACTATTTCATTTGATGAATTTATGTGATTGCATGATGCCATGATTTCCTTTCATGATATATTATGGTTTTTTGATTTATATTTGATATGATGATAGTTGGTATAGATACTGTTTTTATCACTATTATGAATAATCATTTTTTATAATAAAGAAATGAATTAATATGATTATATGGAATAGTTACTGCATGTTTGACACTAAATTGGTTTAAGATGAATTTAAGTAAGTAGCCTACTTGTTAGTTATGTCAAACTGAATGTATGTTGTCTACAACGAATTTTGAAGTTTAATATAAGTGATAATTAACGATGAAGTTGGAAAGCACTGCTATCGATAATTCATTTTAATAAAATTCAAATTATCATATTCTAAGACAAATTTAGATAGGATGGATAAACTTCAGGTGCGTTTGATTCTTATTTAGGCTTGCAGAAAATGGAAATGATCCATCAATACCTCAAAACATGCAAGATAAATATCAATAATTTATGGCAAGGCTGGAAAGCACTGCTACCAGTATGCCACATATTAATAAAATAAGAGAGTTTGAACAAGTTTTAAAACAAATAAAAAGGTAAGAAATAAGCAATTTTTAAGCTCATAAGCATAATATATCCAAATTAATTTAAGATAAATATCAGTCAATAAAGCGATCGTGCTAGAACCATCAGACTCGAGGGATGTCTAACACATTTCCCTCAATCAATAGAATTTCTTACCCAATTTTCTGGTTCATAGACAAATATTAAAGAGTCAAACTTTCCTTTTGATTAGGGATTCAACAAGGTGACTTGAAATACCAAAACTCAATTTCAAGTGGCGACTCTGTAAAATAAATATTCCCTTATCAAAATGTCACTTTAATTTTAAAACCCTTTCAAATTACCATTCAAGTGTGAAAAAAAGGGTATGATAGACTTGAGGTTGGGTTATCATCAAGTGAGGGTCAAAGAGAAAGATATACCCAAGACAGCTTTTTAAACCCAATATGGTGATTTTGAATTTTAGTTATGTCATTTGGGCTAACAAATACACCAACAACTTTTATAGATTTGATGAATAGGATGTTCAAGTTGTTCTTGGATGTGTTCATGATAGCATTTTATAGATGATAGTTTGGTTAGTCAAGATCGAAAGAGGACCATGTTAATCACTTGAGCATGGTGTTACAAATTCTTTGTGATCATAAGTTGTACACAAAGTTCTCTAAATATGAGTTTTGGTTAAAATATGTGGCATTCTTAGGTCACATTATATTTGATGAAGGAATAACAGTTGATGCTCAAAGGATAGAAGCCGTGAAGAACTGGCCAAGACCTATAACACCTAAAAAGGTTCATAATTTCCTTTGGTTTTCAGGTTACTATAGAATGTTCATCATTGAAGGATTGTCTTGCATTACTGCAACCTTAACAAAGCTAACACACAAAACATCCAAGTTCTAATAGAGTGATACATGTGAAAGAAGCTTCCACGAGTTGAAGAATAAGTTGACTTCTACACCTATATTGGTACTTCCAGAAGCAAGAAAAGGGTATGCAGTGTATTGTGATGCTTTGGGAGTGGGTTTAGGATGTGTATTGATGAAGCATATTAAGGTAATAGCATATGCCTCAAGACACTTGCAACCACATGAGAAAAATTACCCAACCCATAATCTTGAGCTAGTAGCGGTTGTATTTTCTTTGAAGATAAGGCGCCACTACTTGTATGGGGTTCATGGTAGTGAAGATGGCCTGAGCTATTAAAAGATTATGATGTTCATATGTAGTTGATTCTTTAAGTCATAAGACAATGTCAAGAACATATGGGTAGTCCATGGAAAGATAAAGAATAGCTAAGGATTCATAACAACTAGATAGCTTGGGAGGTCACCTTCTTGAATCTCTAGATAAATGGGTTATTGTACAAAATGCGGCAAAATCCTCATAAGTAGATGAAGTAATAGAGGACCAATACAAGGATCCTATTCTGTTACAGCTTAAAGAGAATGTGCAACAATGTATGACAAAGGAATTTGAGCGTACACAAGATAGAGTACGCCGGTCCTAAAACAAATTGTGTGTACCTAATGTAGATGGACTAAGAAAGAGGATTTTGAGAAAAGAATATCATTCAATATATTTTGTCCATCCGAGCATAACCAAAATGTATCATTACTTGAAAGAAGTGTATTGGTGGGGTGACATGACGAAGAATATTATAGAATTTGTTGTTCAATATTTAAATTGTCAACAAGATAAAGCAGAGTACCAAAAGCCCAGAGGTTATATGAAACATATAGAGCTTCCAATTTGGAAGTGGGACATGATCAACATTGATTTTGTCCCTGGTTTGCCTCGCTCATTTTGGAAGTTTGAATCTATATGGGTAATAGTTGATAGACTCACCAAATCAGTGCACTTCTTGCCATTCAAGACAACTTATACAGTTGAAGAGTATGCAAGATTGTATAATAAAGAGATATTTTGGCTACATGAATTGCCAATCTCTATTATATCTGATAGGGGAGCTTAATTCACCACAAATTTTTGGAAGTCATTTCAAAATAGTTTAGGAACGCAAGTAAATCTAAGTAGAATCTTTCACCCTTAAATGGATGGTCAGGCATAACAAACAATCTAAACACTTGAGGATATGCTGCAAACTTATGTATAAGACTTCAAAGGTAGCTGGGATGATTATTTGCCGCTTATTGAGTTTGCTTATAATAATAGATACCATTCAAGTGTAATGACCCTTTTGATTATTCACACGATTTTGACATTTTTTTGTACTATTAGAGCTTTCTAGTAGTAGCCCCAAGTCATTTATGGATTTTTGGGACCGATAGTTTGGTGCCCTGATCGTTCATTGGGTCGTTATGACCATTTCCCTAATTTAGAGCCTTAACTTAGCAAATCATAGAGTTCAATCAACATTCTTATCTATCATGCTTGGAATTGAATTCGAATGATTTTATTATCTCTAGAGCATGGATTTTGGTCTAGCTGAACCATTAGTAGGGGCCTGAGAACTTCCGATGTGGTCTTGTTTTGATTTTTGTGTTTTTAAGATAGTTGGAGTTAGAAATTTAACTTTGGTCAACTTTCAATGATCAGAGCATTAGATTCAAAATTTGACGGTTCCATCAACTCCGGAATGTCGAGTATGGGTTAGGTAGGTGGTTGGTTCGGGTCTTGAGTGAGCCAAGCTCTTTTTGGGTGTTTGATTGGTTTTAGTAAGTGTTGACTTGGGTCAACATTCCTCTAAAACAACCTCTTATGGAATTTTCTTCGATTCGATTGAGTCCAAAATATAATTTTCACTCTAGTTGCATCTTTGGTTTATGTTTATCAGGTTTTGATTATGTCCAGAATCTCCCGTTGAAGTTTTTCACTTTGCTGGTTTTTTTGCAGCAGGACTGTTCAGAGTGATCACGCTAGCCTGTGATTCTCTTTAGCGTGATCGCGCCCAGGCAGCGCGATTGTGCTGGTCTGCAACCTGCAACTTATAAAGCTTTCTCCTCGATTTTTCAGACCTCTTCTCTCATTTCCTCTCACTTCAAACTGATTTCCCTATCCTAAAACTTGTTCCAAGTTAATTTCCAGCTGTGGGACTTCATTAAATTTAGGGTTTCATCGTCTCCCTCTTTGTTTTGGTTAGTTTCCTTCTTCTCCAAAAGATTTTTTTCTTAAGTTAAATACTCCATTGATGACTTTCTTAAAGCTTGGGGAAATTCTTGGTTGTAGTTGCTATTTTTGGGACTGCATGCTCGTGGCTTCGAGGAATTTACTCCGTAGACTTGATTCATCTCCTTGTGGTAATCGAATTATCCCTTTATTTCAAGTTTTCTTTCCTTGAATTCCCTCTTAAATTCTTTTGTTGAGCAGGCTGTTTTGAGCTCTTTTTGTTGGCTAAATCCTCTTAAATTTGGAGCATGCACTGTAATGACCCTTTCGGTCATTTATGTGTGTTCTCCTTTATTATACCGTTAGAGCTTTCCTGTAGCGGCCCAAGTCATTTATGGCTTGCTGGGACCAGTAGTTCGGTGTCTGGGCTATTTGTTTGGTCTTTTTGTCCATTCCTAATTTTAGAGCTTTTAACTTTGGAAATCATTGACTTCAGTCAAAATTCTTGGTGAACGTGCTCAAAATCAAATTCCGACAGTTTCGTTGGCTCCGGAGCATGGACTTTGGTCTAGAGGGACCTTTGGTTGGGATTCGAGAGCTTTTAATCTTTGAATTCTCTCTCATTTTGTGTTTTCAGGCTACTTGGGCTTGTTTGGTTGACTTTGGTCAACATTCGGAGAAGACGACCTCGGATGGAAATTTTGTCAGTGCCGGTAGCTCTGGAATGTCGAACTTGTGTTAGTTAGTTGGTTGGTTTAGGTTTCGAATGAGCCGGGCTCATTTTGGGTGTCTGGTTGGCATTAGCTAGTGTTGACTTGGGTCAACATTCTTCCAAAACAACCTCGTATGGAAGTTTTGTCAATTCCATTGAGTCCAGAACGTCGTTTCCACTCTAATAGAACTATTTGTTTTTGAGTATTGGGTTCTGATTGTGCCCGAAATGCCCCATAAAAATTTTTGGTTGTTGCTAGTTTTTCTGCTTCTGGTGGCCTTCAGCGCGATCGTGCTCCCTTTGCGCGATTGTGCTGGCTTGTGATTTCCCCTTCAGCGCGATCATGTTCCCTTAGCGCGATTGCGCTGGTCTGTGTTTTTCCCTTTACCGCGATCACGCTCTGGTAGCGCGATAGCGCTGGTCTGTGATGTTTCCATCAACGCGATTGCACTCCTTTAGCGCGATAGCGCTGACCAGCGACCAGCCGCTATATATTTTTGGTTCTTTCATTTTTCCAGCACTTTCTCTCCAACTTTCTCACTCTAAAATAGAAATTACTCTCCCAAAATTGCTCCAAATCAATTCTAAATGTTGGGGAATCATTTGTTCATGTATTTTCTGTGTTTCTTCGTCTCTTGGTAAGCCTTCTTCCTCCTTGAAATTCTCTTGTTCCTTCCATAAAATTCCACCATTGATGCTCATTCCAATTTTGGTAATTCTTGTGTAGTGGCTGCTCCTAGCTCATGCATGCTTCGTGGGGGTGAAGGATTGTCCACCTTGGCTTAAATTCCATCTTTGTAGTAAGTAATTCTTGCCTAATTTCCGATTTTCTTCTTGAAATTCTATCTTTAAGTCTCATCTTGAGCAGGCAGTTTTGGAGCACATTTCATGTCCGTTTCCGCTAAAAATTTGAGCATGTGCTTCCAGGATGGTAAGGAACACATGTTTTTTTTTCGTTTCTCATTTTAGGTTGTTGGGCCCACGGGCCTGTTTGTGACCCAGATTTCAACCTGGTTATGTTTATGGCATTATGGGTATCGTGATAACGATCTCAATCGAGTGACTAAAATCGATACCGGAAACACAAAATTCAACAACACAAAATAAAGATAGTGGAGAAATTAAGATGAGAATTAGAAGAAATTGAGATGAGAATAGAAGAAAGAAAGGCTAATTGAATCAACAATCAACCAAGGAAGAAGAGAACTCAATCAAATGCATGAGAAATCAAATTGAATCCACAAGATGATAACTCGATGATCAATTAAGCAAAGAAGATAACACAAGCAATTCAGGAATCCACCCTAATCACTCATTCTAAACTAATAATTGGAATTGAACCCAATCAATATCCTAACCTAAAATATTAAGTCTATTCAAGACAATTCAATCATCAAAAATCTAAGTATAAAAATGGCTAAGGCAACTATTTATAGTTATTGCCTTTACACAAATAGCCTATTACAAAAATAGCTCAAAAGTGACTATTTTGGAAATAACCCACAAAGGCCCTTCTTGATTGCTCAAATGGCATCTTGATCACCCATGGCCTAGTTTATTTGTTTCTCCATAGCTTCCTCTGGGCTCCAAGCTACCATCCATATGTAGAAGCCCCTCCAGTTATGCTCCAAGTTAACCAAGATCGTATCATATCGTTAGTCTTGTTTTGACATATAGATTATTGTATTGATAGTGGTTTCAAAAATTGTAGCTTTCTGGAGCAGTTTGAGCCAAGACGACGCCGTCCCCGCAGCTATTCATTAGACGACAGGTAGGTCATGGCTTTCCCTACCTAGACTCTACGTATATAGGCTATAACTGCATTAATTGGTATCCTTGGGTGGGTTGTTATAGGTTGGCACCCCAGACCTTATCCGCCTTTTATGTCCATTTTTTCATACGCTGATTGTAGTATTCGTGTAAGTATTGTATATCACCCTTGTGGTCCTGTGTGGCCTTGTATTGACTCTGGAATATAGAAGGTGGGTTATTTGGGAATGTCCGAGAGTCCCGTACATAGAGATATCCTTTTAAGCTGGTTATGTCTGCTGAGTAGTTGTTGGGCCAGTGCAGGGCTAATAGGAACTGTTTGTGAGCCGCTGGGCTAACTTATATTTGTGTGCGAGCATATCATCCATGAAAAAGACTTTCCCCTGCCTGTTTTACTTTGATTTTAGCTGCAAGCCACTATAGATGGTTTTTCCTAAACTTGCATAGCCTCGGGGGCTAATTTTTGGTATAACGTTATAGCGGGCACATCCCACCATGGGTCCTCCTACTGAAGTGCCAGGAAAAGGTGCATACAGTCCTGTTCAGTGTACGCTCCAGTTGTATGGGCGATCGGAGTGTTTGTTTTCACTTGATTGCGTTCCTCGGTTGTATGGACAACCGTTGGGACTGTAGGTAGATTATATTTACTCCTGTCTTTATTTAGAGCTTGTCATGGCTTACGGTTCTAGTGGCTTAGCAGTTATTAGCATGTTGAGGCTCCGATTGTGGGATTTGATTATTGAGGAGGCTAGGGAGTCCTATCTTATTGAGGCACTTTTGTGTGGCCTTCTGAGCAGAGTGTGAGTTTCTGATTCCATCCTTATGAGGATTTGAGTAGTATCTCTCGGTTATTTTGGTTTAGTGGTTCAGTCCTAGGTTAAATTTGCGAGGTTGATCTCTGTTTATATTATCTTTGAAGTTGGATTCGTTGTATGTTTTCCTTTATTATATTGATCCCTTCTTGAGTATGTGAAGTTGATTCCTTCCTTTTACTTGAGGTTACCAGTATACCGCCATATCTTCTAAACTCTCTCCTTTTATATACTATTGTTGCAAGGATTCCATGTGCGTTCTTCTTCTTACACCTGTGTTCTGTGTATATTATTTTTCTGTGCTAGCATTGTTTGTTATTACTCTTGGTGGTTTGTTCTCTATGCTAGTTTCGTGTGCTTCCTCGATTATTTTTCGTGACTACTTTCTTGCTATCTGCTACTTACTATTTTTATATCTTATATGTGCTTAGTCGGTCGATGATACCTACTGAGTACCCATTGTCTTGGTGCTCATACTACACTTCTGCTCTTTTTTGTGCAGATATTAGTTGAGCTTTTGTCGTTGATCGCGTTGGAGACTCGTGCAGCTTTTGGACATTTGAGACTAGGATGAGCAGTTGTCGGTCAGGACTTGTCTACATCTCATCTTGTTTATCGATACTCCTTATTTTTTTGGAGATAGATTAATATTGTATTTTCTTACTTCTAGCACTTGTATTCTATTAGAAGATTTTGTACTGTCGATAACAAGTCTTGGGGTTGGTGTAGTATCATTTATGTATATAATCGCTTTTTGCTTCCGCTTTGTCTATCATTACATTCTGCTTCCGCTTATTTCTGCTTATTGTGTGTTTTGGTTAGGTAGTAGCCCATTACTGATCGTTCCAGGCTATGGAGATTGATTCGCCTACTGGAGGGTTGTAGGTGCCATCATGACCTGAGAAATCAGGTTGTGATAGCTTGGTATCAAAGCTCTAGGTTCACCAGTGTCGTAGTACAGAAGCAACTGTCTAAGTAGAGTCTCGCGGATCAGTACGATGATGTACATATCCTATCTGCGGAAGGCTACAGAGCATTGTTTGGAAAGTTTCATCTTCTTGGCTCCTTGTCGTGCGTTCCTGCCTCTAGTAACTTTAAACTTTGGTTGCTTCTTTCTTTCTCAGATGCCTAAGACGAGTTCGACAGCGATTAGTGTCGAGGCTTCTGTGCCTGTTGCTTCAGTGCTTCCATCAACGCCAGGACTTTAGAGTGAGAGTTTATTGCATTAGATAGGGGGGTGGGGCCAGCCCATCCTCCGATTGGATTTGTAGCGACCCCAGTTCTTCAAGACACCGTGACTAGGACCTTGAGTCCTCCAGTGAGTGTTTCAGTACCTGGTTCTACGAGTCGTGCTTCAGTAAGGGTTGAGCTTCTAGTTCTTCACCAGGGTTCTCTGTCAATATTGGAGTATGAGGCAAGATTTCATGACATGGTTAGGCGTACTGCTAGGGTTGTACCTTCAGAGTTTGATAGGGTTCAGAGTTATGTTGGAGGTTTGATTTCACCACTCCATTTGGCGACCCAGCATTTGGTTATAGTTGGGATGACCTTCCTTCAGGCAGTGGATCATGCTTGGGATATTGACGGTTTATGTCATGACGCTTATGGAGGTAGTGCTAAGAAATATCGTTGCCAAGATAGTTCTCGAGGTTCTCAGACTCGAGGTAGGGGGTTCTCCACCAGAGATAGGTTCTATTGCTTCTTATCCACTTGGCCAGTTCTAGTTGCTCTGCGGGTTCCAAAGACTGGTAATTTAGGGCATGTTGAGCAGAGTAGGCAGTTTATGGATCATATTCGTTGAAATTTGCCTTTAGAGTGTGCAAGCCGTGGTGGCCAGTCAGGTTTAGTGAGATCTTTCCGTCGGACTTCATTTGGTAGAGGCTGTTTTTGGTGTGGTGAGCGTGGGAAATTTGATAGGAATTGCCCCACGATTGTGTATCCTGGTCAGCCTGGTTGTTATGATTGTGAAGAGATTGGTCACCCTTATAGAGCTTGTCCCCAGTGCGTAACGGTTGGGCCTTTGGTTTTGACTACTCAGTCCAGAGTTAGATCCCGTCAGCTTGATACTCTACTTGGTGATCCAGAGTTAGAGGTTCTTGATACCGTTGCTCCAGGTTAGGCTTTTTCTACATTTGACTTGTGATGGTCCTGCTCGCATTGCGATTCTATCCTTTCTGATGTTTAATTGCTTATATGCCTACCTGCTACTTGTTTAGTTGTTTGATTTCCTGATTGTAGTATCTATACGTTGTTTTCTTGGTAGTTTATTCTTTAGTTGTGGATAGGGGTGAATTAGCCTTGTGAGGTATTTTACCGTAGTTGTAGCTCGTGGTTAGTTCTTGTTAGTCTATTTTCGGTTGGGTTTGTTCCTGTTTTGTTGTGGTTGTAGACTTGTGATGAGTCTTCCCTTTTGAGCTGTCCTAGATGGTTGATTGCCAAGGCTATTATCTAGCGTGGCTAGAGGGTCTTGTTTTTGTTTGGTGTTACCGGTAGTTGTGCCAAAGTTGAGATTTTGTCTTCAGATGGGAGATATTGGTTATGCTAGTGAGCATGGTTTGGTTGTTTTTTCGGGTGATTAGAATCAACCCTATTTATTTGGTTGGCTTAGGGGGTTGGTAGGAATGTGGGTCGTTCTCATAGTCTCCCTCAATTTGTTGTCCGGTGGGGTTGTCTTATCATTTTCCCCGGTTCTAGTTGTAATGAATTTCGATCGTAGTCCTTTTGTTGAGCCTTTGCTAGTGGCTTTCCCCTGCATGTTTTACTTTGATTTTGGCTGCGAGACACTATAAATGTTTTTCCTAAACTTGCATGGCTCCAGGGGCCTATTTTTGGTATAACCTGACGATGACTTGGGATTTTTGATGATTCTACACTTGATTTTCTATTGATACTAGGCTCTGCCGGGCGGAGTACTACACTTGATTTTCTATTGATACTAGGCTCTGTCGGGTGGAGTACTACATTTGATTTTCTATTGATACTAGGCTCTGCCGGGTGGAGTACCACACTTTATTTTCTATTGATACTAGGCTCTGCAGGGCGGAGTACTACACTTGATTTTCTACTGATACTAGGCTCTGCCAGACGGAGTGCTACATCTGATTTTCTTATGGATTTAGACCCGGATACTCTCTGGGCACCCTTTGAGAGGGTTGTTGAGACTTTTATTATTGATATAGACCCGAGTATACTTCGGGCACCCTTTGATAGGGTCTTTTAAGATTACTCCAACTGCTTTAGACTCGGTTCAATCTCGGGCACGCATATTCTAGATTTAGCCACTAGCTTGTACTCGAACTTGTTTCCGGATGACATGTTAGAGATTTCGCATCCGTTACTATATGTAGTCAGGGACCTCCATGGGCCCTCCGTTCTGGGGCCTGGCCAGGAGCCAGGTGCGCCAGAGGAGGGGTATACGGTGTAGGATGAGGTATAGCGGGCATGTCCCACCATGGTTCCTCTTACTGAAGTGCCGGGAAGAGGTGCATATAGGGTTACTATTACCGGTTCCATCATATCATCATCATGCATATTTCACTTGGATTCCACCCTTATTTGTTGTATGTTTAGTGTACGCTCTGGTTGTATGGGTGGCCGAAGTGTTTGTTTTCACTTGATTGTGTTCCTCAGTTGTAAGGGCAGCCGTTGGGACTGTAGGTAGATTATATTTACTCCTGTCTTTATTTAGAGCTTGTCGTGGCTTACGGTTCTGGTGGTTTAGCGGTTATTAGCCTATTGAGGCTCCGATTGTAGGATTTGATTATTGAGGTGCCTAGGGAGTCCTATCTTATTGAGGCACTTTTGTGTATCCTTCTAAGCAGAGTGTGAGTTTCTGATTCCATCCTTATGAGGATTTGAGTAGTGTTTCTCGGTTATTGTGGTTTAGTGGTTCTATCCTAGGTTGATTTTTGCGAGGTTGATCTCTGTTTATATTAACTTTGAAGTTGGATTCGTTGTATGTTCCCCTTTAGTATATTGATCCCTTCTTGAGTATGTGAAGTTGCTACCTTCCTTCCTTTTACTTGAGGTTACCGGTATACCGCACTAAAATCTCTCCTTTTATATACTATTGTTGCAAGGATTCCAGGTGCGTCCTTCTTCTTACACCTGTGTTCTGTGTATATTGGTTTTTTGTGTTAGCATTGTTTGTTATTACTCTTGGTGGTCTATTCTCTGTGCTAGTTCCGTGTGCTTCCTCGAGTATTTTCCATGACTGTTTTCTTACTATCTGCTACTTACTATTTTAATATCTTATATGCACTCAGTCGGCTGATGATACCTACTGAGTACTCGTTGTCTTGGGGCTCATACTACACTTCTGCACTTCTTTGTACAGATATTAGTGACGTATTGTACGTAGTTAGATTGTACAGGTTGAGACTATCGAGCCTATTCTTTGGTTCTAACGATACTTTGAGGTTTATGGTCGTCTTTATTTGCCGAGAGTTTGGAAGCTTGTTTAACTAATTCACCAAGGGTTGTCTTTCACGTGGGGTTCCAGTATTGGTTAGACTCAGGCAATATGGACTAGAAGTTTGGTATGGTATATGCTTTGAAATGATTGGTAATGTGCAGATCTGGTAGAGTGGTTGATTTGAGCCAAAGGGGCGAGTTGATATTATATGCAAACTTCTATGGCTAGATAGTAACTTTGAACCCCAGGCACCTTTTTCTTTGCTTACGGGGTGTCCTGACTAGATATTCGTGGTATGGTAGGCTCTTTCTCGAGTTAAGATTTGTAAAGCAAGTTCAAGTCCGAATGGTGTTCAAGTATTCAGAGTAGCAGCAGGTACTTCTTGGGGTTTGGAGCTTAGCGATGGTTACGGGCTTCATGGCATACTCACCACACTCCTTGCAGAGGCATAGTTTTGGTTTTATCCTGTTGGGCAGGTTTCCCTGGTTCATTCACTTCTGGTTGACTCAGACTCGGCATGGTGCATCGGTTGGGTTTGTTCTACAGTTGGAAGCTTCTTCGTCAACACAAGGTATTCATATATGCCTTTCCTAAGTTTGGTGTGCAGACTTCAGCCGGATTCAAATGGGTTGATCAGCGGGTTCATGGGTTAGAATGTTGGTTATTTGATATTCTATTAAACTTGGTTACGGTCTCGAAGATTCGGGTTATTTGTGTTGATCGCCTTACTTCTCTGGGTTCGGTGTTATGTCGGTGCTTATCGGTTGAGATTCCCGAGGTTCAGTTTGGGTTGGCTGATCTTTTCAGTTTTGGAGTTTGAGTTTGGAATCTAGCCTGGCTAGTAAGAAGTTTAGGCTTGGTTGCCTTCTTTGATTCTTCTCTCTTGGGTGCCATCCAGTTGAGGAGGCTACCCGGGTTGTCCGAGAGAGTAGTGCAGGTTTTGTATCCGCTGTTCTTTTCATCTCTAGTCTTTCCTTATTTCCTGACTTTCGAAGATGAAAGTCTTTTTAGTAGTAGATTATGTAATGACCCTTCCGATCATTTATGCGTGTTTGCCTTTCTTGTACCATTAGAGATATCCTGTAGCATCCCCAAGTCATTTATGGATTGCTGGGACCAATAGTTTAGTGCCTGAGCCGTTTGTTTAGTCTTTTTGTCCATTCCTGGTTTTACAGCTTTTAACTTTGGAAATCAGTTACTTCAGTCAACATTCTTGGTGAACGTGCTCAGAATCAAATTCTAATAGTTCTGTTAGCTCTGGATCATGGACTTTGGTCTAGAGGGACCTTTGGACGGGATTCGAGAGCTTTTCAACTTAGAATTCTCTCTCATTCTAGGTTTTTAGGCCAGTTGGGATTGTTTGGTTGACTTTGGCCAACATTCAGAGAAGATGACCTCGGATGAAAATTCCATCAGCGTCGTTAGCTCCAGAATGTCAAGTTTGTGTTAGTTAGTTGGTTGGTTCGGGTTACGAATGAGACAGGCTCATTTTGCATGTTTGGTTGGCATTAGCTAGTGTTGACTTGGGTCAACATTCTTCCGAAATGACCTCGTATAGAAGTTTCGTCGATTCCATTGAGTCCGGAATGTCATTTCCACTCTAATAGCACTATTGGTTTTTGAGTATCGGGTTCTGATTGTGTCCGGAATAACCCGTAGAAGTTTTTGGCTATTGCTGGTTTTTCTGCTTCTGGTGGCCTTCAGTGCGATCGCGCTCCCTTAGCGTGATTGCACTGGCCTGTGATTTCCCCTTCAGCGCGATCGCGCTCCCTTAGCATGATTGCGCTGGTCTGTGTTTTTCCCTTCAGCGCAATCACGCTCCTGTAGCATGATAGCGCTGGTCTGTGATGTTTCCTTCAGCGCGATCGCGCTCCTTTAGCGCGATAGCGCTGACCAGCAACCACCAGCTATATATTTTTGGTCCTTTCATTTTTCCAGCAGTTTCTCTCCAACTTTCTCACTCTAAAACATAAATTACTCTCCAAAAATTGCTCCAAATCGATTCTAAACATTGGGGAATCATTTGTTCATGTATTTTTTGTGTTTCTTCGTCTCTTGGTAAGCCTTCTTCCTCCTTGAAATTCTCTTGTTCCTTCTTTGAAATTCCACCATTGATGCTCATTCTAAGCTTGGAAATTCTTATGTAGTGGCTGCTCCTAGCTCGTGCATGCTTCGTGGGGGTGAAGGATTGTCCGCGTTGGCTTAAATTCCATCTTTGTGGTAAGTAATTCTTGCCCAATTTCTGATTTTATTCTTGAAATTCTATCTTTAAGCCTCATCTTGAGAGGGTTGTTTTGGAGCGCATTTCATGTTCGTTTCCGCTCAAATTTTGAGCATGTGCTCCCGAGATGGTAAGGAACACATGTGTGCTTTCATTTTTGGTTTCGGGTTATGGGGCCCACGAGCCCATTTGTGACCCGAATTTTGACCCGGTTATATTTATGGCATTATGGTAATCGTTAGTCTTGTTTTGACATATAGATTATTGTATTGATAGTGGTTTCACGAATTGGAACTTCGCAGAGCAGTTCGAGCCTGGACGACGTAATCCCCGCAGCTATTCGTCAGACGACAGGTAGGTTATTGGTTTCCCTACCTAGACTCTGCGTATATAGGCTATAACTGCATTAATTAGTATCCTTGGGTGGGTTGTTATATGTTGGCACCCCCGACCTTGTTCGCCTTTTCTATCCGTTTATTTCATACGTTGATTGTAGTATTCGTGTAAGTATTTCATATCACCCTTGTTGTCCTGTATGGCCTTGTATTGACTTTGGCACATGGACGGTGGGTGATTTGGAAATGTTCACGAGTCCCAGACATAGAGATATCCTTTTAGGCTGGTTATGTCTATTGTGTAGCTGCTGGGCCTGTGCAGGGCTGATAGGAACTGTTTGTGAGCCGCTGACTAACTTATATTTGTGTGCGAGCATATCATCCATGAAAAAGACTTTCCCCTGCATGTTTTACTTTGATTTTGGTTGCGAGCCACTATAAATGTTTTTCCTAAACATGCATGGCTCCAGGGGCCTATTTTTGGTATAACCTGACGATGACTTGGGATTTTGGATGATTCTACACTTGATTTTCTATTGATACTAGGCTCTGCCGGGCGGAGTACTACACTTGATTTTCTATTGATACTAGGCTCTGCCGGGTGGAGTACTACATTTGATTTTCTATTGATACTAGGCTCTGCCGGGTGGAGTACTACACTTTATTTTCTATTGATACTAGGCTCTGCCGGGTGGAGTACTACACTTGATTTTCTACTGATACTAGGCTCTGCCAGGCGGAGTGCTACATTTGATTTTCTTATGGATTTAGACCCGGATACTCTTTGGGCACCCTTTGAGAGGGTTGTTGAGACTTTTATTATTGATATAGACCCGAGTATACTTCGGGCACCCTTTGATAGTGTCTTCTAAGATTACTACAACTGCTTTAGACTCGGTTCAATCTCGGGCACGCATATTCCATATTTAGCCACTAGCTTGTACTCGGACTTGTTTCCGGATGACATGTTAGAGATTTCGCATCCGTTACTATATGTGGTCAGGGACCTCCATGGGCCCTCCGTTCCGGGGCCTGGCCAGGAGCCAGGTGCGCCAGAGGAGGGGTGTACGGTGTAGGATGAGGTATAACGGGCATGTCCCACCATGGTTCCTCTTACTGAAGTGCCGGGAAGAGGTGCATATAGGGTTACTATTACCGGTTTCATCATATCATCATCATGCATATTTCACTTGGATTCCACCCTTATTTGCTGTGTGTTTAGTGTACGCTCCAGTTGTATGGGTGGCCGAAGGGTTTGTTTTCACTTGAATGTGTTCCTCAGTTGTATGGGCGGCCATTGGGACTGTAGGTAGATTATATTTACTCCTGTCCTTATTTAGAGCTTGTCGTGGCTTACGGTTCTGGTGGCTTAGCGGTTATTAGCATGTTGAGGCTCCGATTGTAGGATTTGATTATTGAGGTGCCTAGGGAGTCCTATCTTATTAAGGCACTTTTGTGTATCCTTCTGAGCAGAGTGTGAGTTTCTGATTCCATCCTTATGAGGATTTGAGTAGTGTTTCTCGGTTATTGTGGTTTAGTGGTTCCATCCTAGGTTGATATTTGCAAGGTTGATCTCTGTTTATATTAACTTTGAAGTTGGATTCGTTGTATGTTTTCCTTTAGTATATTGATCCCTTCTTGAGTATGTGAAGTTGCTTTCTTCCTTCCTTTTACTTGAGGTTACCGATATACCGCCATGTCTTCTAAAATCTCTCCTTTTATATACTATTGTTGCAAGGATTCCAGGTCTCTGTATATTGGTTTTCTGTGTTAGCATTGTTTGTTATTACTCTTGGTGGTCTATTCTCTGTGCTAGTTCCGTGTGCTTCCTCGATTATTTTCCATGACTTCTTTCTTAATATCTGCTACTTACTATTTTTATATCTTATATGCACTCAGTCGGCCGATGATACCTACTGAGTACTCGTTGTCTTGGGGCTCATACTACACTTCTGCACTTCTTTGTACAGATATTAGTTGAGCTTTCACCGTTGATCGCGTTGGAGACTCGTGCAGCTTTTGGACATTCGAGACTAGGGTGAGCGCCTGCTGGTCATGGCTTGTTTGCGTCTCATCTTCTGTACTGATACTCCTTGTTCTTTCAGAGATAAATTTATATTGTATTTTGTTACTTGTAGCACTTGTATTCTATTAGAAGCTTTTGTACTATCGATACCAATTCTTGGGGTTGGTGTAGTATCATTTATGTATTTAATCGGGTTTTGCTTATGCTTTGTCTATGATTACATTCTATTTCTGCTTATTTCTTCTTATTGTGCATTTTGGTTAGGTAGTAGCCCATTACTAACCATTCCAGGCTACGGTGATTGGCTCGCCTACTGGGGGGTTGTAGGTTCCATCATGACCTAAGAAATTGGGTCGTGATATGCACTCACAGGAGTGTTGTGATTGTCGTGTGCTTTTTCTTTTTTGGTTTTGGGTTATGAGCCCCATGGGCTTGCTTTTGACCCGGACTTCGACCTGACTATTCTTCTCGCATTATGGGTATCGTTGTCTTTGTTTTGACGTGTAGAATATTGCGTTGATAGTGTATTCGTGATTCAAGGATTCTTGAAGCGGTTTGAGCTTGGACAATTCCATTCCAGTAACTAGTCATCGGATGACAGGTAGGTTATGGTTTTCCCTACCTTAGACTTTGTGTATATAGCCTATAATTACATTAATTAGTATCATTGTGTTGGTTATTATAGGTTGGTACCCTAGACCTTGTCCGTATTTTCTGTCCATTTATTTCTTACGTTGTTTGTAGTACTCCTTGTAGTATTGTAATATTACTGTTGAGGCCCTGTGTGGACTTTGTATAAGCCTCTGGACTATAGACGGTGGGATAATTGGGAATGTCCACGAGTCTCGGACATCATGATATTACTTTAGGCTGGATATTTGTATTGTAGAGCTGATTATGCCTGTGCAAGGCCGATAGGTTATTTGTAAGCCGTTGGGCTAATCTATTGTTTGCAAGCATATCATTCATGCAAAGGATTTTCTGCATGTTTTACTACTATTTTGGCTTCAGGCCCACTATAAACAGTTTTCTAAACTTTGCATGGCCCTGATGGCCTATTTTTAGTAAAATTGATTATAAATGGAATTTGGAACTGATTTTATGGATCTTCTTATGGTAAAGATGATATTATGATGATTTTTATCACCAATGTTTCGCACTGATACTAGGATCGGTAGCGCCGGATTCACTTTGAGCACCCTTTATGAGGGTTTTAAGACTTGATTACTGATTTAGACTCGGATACACTCCGGGAACCCTTAATGAGGTTTTGAGACTACTACTAAAGATTTAGACTTAGATTGAATCCCGGCATGTACTATGAGATTCTCATTATTGATCTAGACCCGGATACACTCCGGGCAGTTATACTTTGAGATTCGCATTTAGAATGTGGTCACGGACCTTCCTGGACCTTGCTGATTTAGACCAGGGGCTACGTGCTGAGTGCGTCAGAGGATGGGCATACAGTGTAGGTGAGGTATACTGATCATGTCCTTCCATGGATCCTATCTGCTAGGCCTTTAGGCACCAGGGGTAGGTACATACAGGGTTACTATCACACTGGTCCCATCATATCACATCATCATGCATATTGTATTTGGATCCCACCTTCGTTTGGTGTTTGTTTAGTGTATGCTCTGGTAGTATGGGATGTCAGATGGTTTGTTTTCACTTGATTGTGTTCCTCGGGGGTATGGGCGCCCATTGGGACTGTAGGTATATTGCTTATATCTTATTGTAGAGCTTGTTATAGCCTTTGGTTAATGGTGGATTAGTGGTTTCTAGCCTGTTGAGGTTCTGATTATTTGGGGAGTTTATTATTAATGGATTAGTGAGTACTTTATTGTTGAGGCACTGTTTATGTGGCCTTCTGAGTAGCTGTGGGTTAGCGGATCCTATTGCAGTGCTGACTAGTGGCTTTCGATTCTGTGTGGTTAGCTTATTCCATCCTAGGGTTGTACTTTTGAGGTTGATTTCTCTTTGTCCTTACCTTGAAGTTGGGTTTTTAGCATGATTTTGTTAAGTATATTGCTTCTAGCTTGAGTATGTTTAATTGCTTCCTTTCTTTCCAATTTTACTTTAGGTTACCGGTATACCGCCATCTTTCTAAACTCTCTCTTTATATATATTATTGTTGCAAGGACTCTAGGTGCATTCTTCTTTCCTTCACATGTGTTTTGTGTGTTATATATGTATCTTATGTGGATAGCATAACATGTTTGTAATTCTTGTTGACTTCTATCCATGCTAGTTTTCATGTGCTTTCTCTATTGCTTCTATGACTGCTTCTTTGCTTTATGTTATTTACTGCCTTTATATCTTATATGCGCTCAGTCAGCCGTGATGCCTACTAGGTACTTGCTGCTTGGAAATTGGTATTCATATTACACTTCTACATCTTTCTGGTGTAGATCCTAGTGTGAGCTTTCACTATTGATCGCGTGGAGACTCGTTTAACTTTTGGATATTCGAGACTAGGGTGAGCTCCTGCTGATCAGGGCTTGACCACATCTCATTTCTTGGCATTGTTACTCTTTGTTTATTCAAACACAGTTGTATTTACTATTTTTGTTATCTCTAGCACTTGTATTCTATTAGAAGCTCATGTACTATCGATACTAGGTCGTTGGATTTGGTGTAATTTTCTTAAGATTATATATTCACATTTTTTGCTTCTGCATTGTCATTATTTTAACTCTGCTTACACTTATTTTCTACTTATTATGCGTATTGGTTAGGTAGTAGCCCATTAATAACCATTCTGGGCTATGGGAATTGGTTATCCTACTAGGGGTTGTAGGTGCCATCATGACCTGAGAAATCAGGTCGTGACAGCTTGGTATCAGAGCTCTAGGTTCTCTAGTATCATTGGTACAAGAGCAAGTGTCTAGGTAGAGTCTCGCAGATCGCTACGATGATGTTCGTATCCTATCTACGGAAGGCTACAGGGCATTGTTAGGAAAAGTTCCATATTCTTTGCTTCTTATCGTGCGTTCCTGACTCTATTGACTTCTAAAACATTGTTGTTCCATTCATTCTCAGATGCCTAGGATAAGTTCGACAGTAGGAGATGTTGAGGCTTCTGTGCCTGTTGCTTCGGTGCTTCCTCTAGCGCCTGGATGATGGAGTGAGAGTTTACCGCATCAGCTAGGGGGTTTGGGGCCAGCCCAGTCTTTGATGTGATTTATGGCTGTCCCACTTCTTCAGGACACCGTGGCTAAGACTCCGAGTCTTCCGGAGGGTATATCAGTACCCAGGTAGGGGTGATACTTAATTTTTCAAGTGGTGTTTCAGTTAGGTTTGAAGTTCCAGTTCATCAGTAGGGTGGTATATCGGTATCAGAATATGAGGCAAGGTTTCACGAGGTGATTAAGCACACAACTAGGACTTTGCCTACAAAGTTCAAGAGAGTCCAGGGGTTTGTTGGGGGGTTGATTTCACCACTCCGTTTGGTGACAGAGAACTTTGTGATAGTTGGGACTGTCTTTCTTCAGGCAGTTGATCATTCTTGGGCTATTAAGAGTTTATGTCATGAGGCTTATGGAGGTAATGGTAAGAGGCGTCGCTATCAGGAAGTTTTCATGGTTCTCAGACTCGAGGTAGGGCATTCTCTGGTAGAGATCAATTCCATTGCTTCCTTTCTGGAAAGCCAGTTTTAGTGGCTCTATGAGTTTCAAAGAGGGGTTGTACAGAGTATGTTAAGCAGAGTAGACATGGTGCAGGTCAGGTTCTTCAAGGTTCGCATTAAGGGTGTGTAGGCCATGGTGTCCAATCAGGTTCAGCGAGAGCTCCCCATCAGACATCATTTAGTGGAAGTTGTTTTCAGTGCGGTACGCATAGGCACTTTTCTAGGGATTGCCCCATGATCATACCTTTCAATCAGCAGGTTTTGTCTCCCAGAGTTCTAGTGCCACCGACTAAAGGCGGTGTGCAGGGAAGTAGGGGTGGTCCTCAGGCATGGAGGGGTGTTGTGTAGGGTAGTAGGGGTGGTCCCCAGATGGTTAGAGGTGGCTTTCAGCCAGGTGGTTCAGGTATCCATCTAGAGTCATAAGGCACCGTTCGTCAGAGTAGGGCTTCCTTGGGTTGTTATAGTTGTGGGGTAATTGGTCACTATTTTAGAGATTGTCCCCGGTGAGGGATGGTTGAGCCTTCAGCATCGACTACTCAGTCTAGTGATAGACATCGACAGTCTGATGCCCCTCTTGATAGGCCAGAGGTGGAGGTTCCAGATATCGTTGTTTCAGGTACGACTTTTGTTACAATTAGCTAGTGCTGGCATTATTTGTTTTGTGAATCTACATTTTTTTTTGTATATGCTTATGAGCCTACCTGTTTATTGTTTGGTTGTATTACTACTTGATTTTGTAGTGTTTATGAGTATAATTTCTCGGTAGATTTATTCTTTTTAGTAGTGGATGGGGTGTGTTGTCCTTGAGAGGTGACTACCCGGGTTGTGACTCATGGGTAGGTCTTGATAGCCTCATTTTTTATTTCATTGTGGTTCTAGAAGTGGGTTTGAGTATCTCTTTTCTAGTAGTCTTGGTTTGTTGTTGCCTAGGGCATTATCTATAATTTGCTAGTAGTCTCTATGTTGTATGGTGTGGTATCGGTAGCAATGTACTGAGGGAAGTTATTTTACCTTAAGGTGAATTATGTTGGTTATGCCAGTGCGTACTGGATGGTTTTGATTTTCCCGAGGGGTTAGAGTTGATCCTCGTTATTTTGGTTGTTTATGGAAGTTGGCAGGTATATGGGATACTTTTATTGTTTTCTTCGATTTCAAGTCGAGTATGAGTTATCTTCCTTGTTTTCCCCAGTTCTGGTTGGGTTGAGTTTTGACTGTGGCATTGTGGTTATGTTTTGGCGGTGGTATTGCGGTTAATTTTGACCTTAGCTTCGTGGTTGAGTTTTGACTATAGCATTTTGGTTGAGTTAGGCATTCACCCTATTATTTTCTTGCTTTATCAAGTGTCGCTAGTAGGGTAGTGGGAGCTAAGGGAACAGCTCCAGGATCTTCTGAGTAAGAGTACGTCAGGTTCAAGGGACTTTTGGAAAGGGTTTTGTTTTGTTTGAAAAAGGAGGGAGATGACTCCTTATTCTTATGTATCGGTTATTAGTAGCTGACTGAGGTGACGATTGAGGGTTTGCTTGGGTTTGTATGTTGGTGACTCGATTCGACTGACTAGCGAGTGCAGTGGCATTTCCCTTTGATAGGTTTGAAGTCAGGTTTCCTTCTAGTAGAGATCAAGATGGTAGGCTTTTCCAGTACTACCTTTGGGAGCATGTTGCATCAACTATGGGTTCCTTGTTATATTCTTTGGGGGACCCAAGTCACGGCAGCATCTACAGATTGGGAAAATTGTATATTCAGAGCTTAGGTGGCTCCAGGTTCCATAGTGTTCATCGGTGGCATATGGGTCTACTCATGGGTTCGACAGAGGCATTGTTTGGCAGTTGGAGTTGGGTTTCAAAAGTGCGGGCTAGCAGGTTACTTCAGATGGTTCATGGATGTTTCTCTTCGGTTGCAACATCCTTGTGCCAGAGGGAAGTGGGTGCAGGAACCTTATCTTCTCTACTTCTGTTTTGGAGGTTGGCCTTCCACATTCAATCCTTGGCTAACCATTTGATTAGGCTGGACTTTCCATGTCACTCCCCAAATCAGAGAGGCGTACAAGAACCATATGGCCACCTGATATGAGTAATCTATGACAAATATGAAGTCACCAACCAATAAACAAGCGGAAAACTAACATATGATGCATATATATACCATGGAATCATTTGAACAAAAACTGTACAATATGATTCTAGATAATGTCTAGGAAACCTCTAAAGAGTACAAAATGTTATACTACTAATAACTAGTCGGGATGGGCCCCGATGTTCCCAACTAGAGATCTAACCATAATCTGGCTCCAGATGGAAGTGAAGCTCACCAAAATATCAGTTGAAGGCGCAAGAGAACCTAATGCGGGTCTCTGTTCCCCTTTGAACTTGACCATGTATTTATAAGAAAATACAGTGCCCCGAACATAGGGATGTCAGTACATATACAACATGTACTGGTATGTAAAGGAGATAGAATAACAAGTAGACAGATATGGAAGCTCATATGAATCAAATGTCAAAGCAAAAGAATTATGAGCATACAAGTAATAGAGGTACGATATGAAACTGTAATCTATGTATCAACCTTATTAGTTCTTCATGAAACGTTCAAAGAAGTGTTCATTATAATATAGACCCTATAGCTTGCCTAGGTGACGTACTTACACTATATTTAATACAAATGATCATGTGATGGCCTACCGAAGGCAATCCAAATCACGTGTAAAGCATATGTTGCTCAAGTACTTATTTCTCTGGTTTTATACATATGACTATAATCGTGGTCTGATACGAGGCACGCCCTTTGAGGGCTCACTATAAGGGTCTGCCTGCATGCCACATATGCTATGTATTGGCTCGAGTCAGGGGAAACTAGTGCATGATGTTCCAACTGACTCATAATACAAATAGTGCCACAATGGTGGGTATGCCACAATGTTCGGGCTCACTATAAGGTTCTGGTCTTATTCATGTGCACAAAATAGCATCGCATGGGTGTGTCAAGTAGAACCTATGAATACCCTCCCATCGCTAACTTTTATCAAGTAATGACTTCAGTCAACATTCTTGGTAAACGTGCTCAGAATCGAATTTTGATAATTCTGTTAGCTCCGGATCATGGACTTTGGTCTAGAGGGACCTTTGGTTTGGATTTGGGAGATTTTCAGCTTGGAATTCTCTCTCATTCTAGGTTTTTGTGGCCAGTTGGGCTTTTTGGTTGACTTTGGTCAACATTCGGAGAAGATGACCTCGGATGAAAATTCCATCAGCACCGTTTACTCCAGAATGTCAAGTTTGTGTTAGTTAGTTGGTTGGTTTGGATTCCGAATGAGACGGGCTCATTTCACGTGTTTAGTTGGCATTAGCTAGTGTTGACTTGGGTCAACATTCTTTTGAAATGACCTCGTATGGAAGTTTCATTGATTCCATTGAGTCCGGAACATCGTTTCAACTCTAATAGCACTATTGGTTTGTGAGTATCGGGTTCTGATTGTGCCCGGAATGCCTCGTAGAAGTTTTTGGTTGTTGCTGGTTTTTTTGCTTTTGGTGGCCTTCAGTGCGATCGCGCTCCCTTAGAGCGATTGCACTGGCCTGTGATTTCCCCTTCAGCGCGATCGCATTCCCTTAGCGTGATTGCGTTGGTTTGTGTTTTTGCCTTCAGTGAGATCGCGCTCCTGTACGCGATAGCGCTGGTCTGTGATATTTCCTTTCGCGCGGTCGCGCTCCTTTAGTGTGATAGCACTGACCAGCGACCACCAGCTATATTTTTTGGTCCTTTCGTTTTTCCAGCACTTACTCTCCAGCTTTCTCACTCTAAAACAGAAATTACTCTCCAAAAATTGCTCCAAATCGATTCTAAACATTGGGGAATCATTTGTTCGTGTATTTTTCGTGTTTGTTCGTCTCTTTGTAAGCCTTCTTCCTCCTTGAAATTCTCTTGTTCCTTCCTTAAAATTCCACAATTGATGCTCATTCCAAGCTTGGAAATTCTTGTGTAGTGGTTGGTCCTAGCTCGTGCACGCTTCGTAGGGGTGAAAGATTGTCCGCCTTGGCTTAAATTCCATATTTGTGGTAATTAATTCTTGCCCAATTTCCGATTTTATTCTTGCAATTCTATCTTTAAGCCTCATCTTGAGCGGGCTATTTTGGAGCCCATTTCATGTCTATTTCCGCTCAAATTTTGAGCATGTGCTTCCGGGATGGTAAGGAACACATGTGTGTTTTTCATTTTTGGTTTCAGGTTATGGGGCCCACGAGCCCATTTGTGACCCAAATTTTGACTCGGTTATGTTTATGGCATTATGGTAATCGTTAGTCTTGTATTGACATATAGATTATTGTATTCGTAGTGGTTTCACGAATTGGAGCTTCCCGAAGCAGTTCGAGCCTGGACGACGCCATCCCCGCAGCTATTCATCAGACGACAGGTAGGTTATGGCTTTTCCTACCTAGACTCTGCGTATATAGGCTATAACTGCATTAATTAGTATATTTGAGTGGGTTGTTATAGGTTGGCAGCCCTGACCTTGTCCGACTTTTCTATCCATTTATTTCATACGCTGATTGTAGTATTCGTGCAAGTATTGTACATCACCCTTGTGGTCCTGTGTGGCCTTGTATTAACTCTGGAACATAGACGGTGGGTGATTTGGGAATTTCCGCGAGTCCCGGACATAGAGATATCTTTTTAGGCTGGTTATGTCTGTTGAGTAGCTGCTTGTCCTGTGCAGGGCTGATGGGAACTATTTGTGAGCCGCTGACTAACTTATATTTGTGTGTGAGCATATTATCCATGAAAAAGGCTTTCCCTTGCATGTTTTACTTTGATTTTGGCTGCAAGCCACTATAGATGTTTTTCCTAAACTTGCATGGCTCCAAGGGCCCATTTTTGGTATAACCTGATGATGACTTGGGATTTTGGATAATTCTACACTTGATTTTCTATTGATACTAGGCTCTGCCGGGCGGAGTACTACACTTGATTTTCTATTGATACTAGGCTCTGCCGGGTGGAGTACTACACTTGATTTTCTATTGATACTAGGCTCTGCCGGGTGGAGTACTACACTTGATTTTCTATTGATACTTGGCTCTGCCGGGTGGAGTACTACAGTTGATTTTCTACTGATACTAGGCTTTGCCAGGCGGAGTGCTACATCTGATTTTCTTATGAATTTAGACCTGGATACGCGTTGGGCACCCTTTGAGAGGGTTGTTGAGACTTTTATTATTGATTTAGACCCGAGTATACTTCGGGCACCCTTTGATAGGGTCTTTTGAGATTACTACTACTGCTTTAGACCTGGTTCTATCTCGGGCACGCATATTCAAGATTTAGCCACTAGCTTGAACCCGGACTTGTTTTCGAATGACATGTTAGAGATTTCACATCCGTTACTATATGTGGTCAGGGACCTCCA
Organism: Jaltomata sinuosa; assembly: GCA_003996215.1. Lineage (NCBI taxonomy): Eukaryota > Viridiplantae > Streptophyta > Magnoliopsida > Solanales > Solanaceae > Jaltomata > Jaltomata sinuosa. The sequence goes on along the minus strand of QJPP01003274.1, from coordinate 16,578 downwards.
TAGGCCCTCTTTTCCGGGGCCTGGCCAGGAGCCAGGTGCGTTAGAGGAGAGGTATATGGTGTAGGATGAGCTATAGCAGGCACGTCCCACCAATGGTCCTCCTACTTAAGTGTTGGGAAGAGGTGCATACAGGGTTACTATTACCGGTTCCATCATATCATCATCATGCATATTTCACTTGGATTCCAACCTTGTTTGTTGTGTGTTTAGTGTATGCTCTGGTTGTATGGGCGGCCGGAGGGTTTGTTTTCACTTGATTGCATTCCTCAGTTGTATGGGCGACCGTTGAGACTGTAGGTAGATTATATTTACTCATGTCTTTATTTAGAGCTTGTCATGGCTTATGGTTCTAGTGGCTTAGCGGTTATTAGCCAGTTGAGGCTCCGATTGTAGGATTTGATTGTTGAGGGGGCTAGGGAGTCCTATCTTATTGAGGCACTTTTGTGTGGCCTTCTGAGCAGAGTGTGAGTTTCTGATTCCATCCTTATGAGGATTTGAGTTGTGTTTCTCGATTATTATGGTTTAGTGGTTCCATCCTAGGTTGATATTTGCGAGGTTGATCTCTGTTTATATTAACTTTGAAGTGGGATTCAGTGTATGTTTTCCTTTAGTATATTGATCCCTTCTTGAGTATGTGAAGTTGTTTCCTTCCTTCCTTTTACTTGAGGTTACCGGTATACCGCCATGTCTTCTAAAATCTCTCCTTTTATATACTATTGTTGCAAGGATTCCAGGTGCGTCCTTCTTCTTACACCTGTGTTCTGTGTATATTGGTTTTCTGTGTTAGCATTGTTTGTTATTACTCTTGGTGGTCTATTCTCTGTGCTAGTTCCGTGTGCTTCCTTGATTATTTTCCATGACTGCTTTCTTACTATCTGCTACTTACTATTTTTATATCTTATATGCACTCAGTCGGCCGATGATACCTACTGAGTACCCGTTGTGTCACACCCCGAGATTACCCCTAGACGTAACACGGGACTCAGGACCACGAAGATCCCAAGCTAACCCTTGGTCATAGCATTCTCAAGATTAACAAAGAAATAAGACATAGCGGAAACATCAACGCAAATCCAAAACTGGATGATATATCATATATATAGAGTCGAATAGGAAATACAACTCAGAAATCATCTCATAAGGTCTATGTCTGAAAAGCCTCTAATACTATCATAGTGAGTTGTTCGGACAACACCCCCAACTAACTCGAACTTCTAAAAATAAAGAAGGAAACATAAACTGAAGGGGAGCCTAGCCCTCGGACCATGATGACTCACCAAAAGCTAAAATAAGAGTGGCCAGATCTCTAGCCACGAGCCTGTGAAGGAACATCTGAGTCTGCATCATAAAAGGATGCAGCACAAAATGCGTTAGTACTATAGAATGTACTAAGTATGCGAGCAATGCATGAACATAGTGAAAATATGCTAAGTATGCTTGAATAACTGAAATCATGCTTTTAAACGATAACGGAATGCAATGACTCTAAAAATATCGTAAGCCGAAGCGTAAACATAAGTAATAAGTCTGAAATCTGATTTAGAGTCAAATGCAACTTTAATCATAAACTGTTTCTGTGGGAGGTTCTCTAACCGATATAGACCATGTGAGCTACATGGAATATGATGTATCTTCTCCATCGAAAGGACCCAATATACCTTGCCAGGATATAGAGGCATTACTTTGGTGTGATCACTAAAATTGATGCCCAACAGAGGGGACTTAAGATCTACGGGGGCACATAGTTCTGGGACCTTTTTGGGTACTCTCACCCCGTCCAACTCGGTGATAATACTACTCCCAAAACATATACATGTAGCTCATATAATACTTGGGCATATCTGATGCCAAATTTGTTTGGAAAGCATAAGAGTATATATGATACCATGCAATTCACTTAGCTTAGGTGGACATATCTAGATGCCAAACCTTTCTTGAAACATAGGGACATATCTGATGTGCAAAACAGTTGGAAAAGCATAAGGACATATCTAATGTCATTCAATTCAAAAGTCATGAATCTTAAAGCTTTGTAAGACCATAATACAAAATATACTTTTCTTGCTAAATTCACACTTAGAGAATTTGTCATGCAATTTCATAAGTACATAAAGGCCACGATGTCTAATCATGCCAACTTTCTCTTGGAAACATGTAAATTCATAGTTCAATGCTAGAAATCAACATTTATGCTTGGGCTTTTAAAACCAATGAGAGAATCATAATCAAATCATGAGTAATCAAGAGAAAACCATGAATTTAAACATAGAAACTGATTTCAGAAACTCTCCCCAATTTTAGATCAAAACCCTAATTTCATAACTTCATAATTCAAATTAAGACTTGGGGATTTTGGGTACAAGGGTGAAAGGAACCCATTGTTAGAGACCCACATCCCTTGGATGAAGATTACCCACTTTAATGGAAAAGAATTGGAGACTTGACTTGGAGCTTGGAGACTTGAGCTTGAAGAGGGATTTCCCTTTTTGGGAGGAGATTAAGGATCTTAGGATGAACTTAGGGTAATATGGGTGAAAACCCTTCTAAAAGTAGTCAAAACGACATCACTTAATACATAATAGGGTGGGACATGACCAAAATGACCCTGGGTTTTAATTAACAAGAAGCTAGAATTTTGGTCAACTTCAGTGTCCACGAGTGGAGTCTACGACTCATAGAATTTTCCACGAGTCATGGAATCCAGTCGTGGGACTCAGACTAGGAAGTCAGTCTGCAGAAGACTTTCCACGAGTCAGCAGGATGACTCGTGGAAGCTTCCACGAGCCATAAGGTCAAGTCGTGGAAGTCAGGAAAAAATGTTTGGTCTCTGATGGAGTTCCACGAGTCAACATCACGACCCATAGGAAGCTCCACGAGTCATGGAAGTGACTCGTGGAAGTCAGTACTGGAGCTGGTATGTAGGGCTGGGATCACGAGTCCCTTCAACAACCCGTGGAACCTTCCACGACTCGTGGACTTGACTCGTGGTCCCTGAAACTTGGATTTTTCTGAAGTTTTTAACTTGGTTAGCTGGATACGTGTACGGGTGTCACACGTTGTCTTGGTGCTCATACTACACTTTTGCACTTCTTTGTGCAGCTATTAGTTGATCTTTCGTCATTGATCGAATTGGAGACTCGTGCAGCTTTTGGACATTCGAGACTAGGGTGAGCGCCTGCCGGTCGGGGATTGTTTGCATCTCATATTGTGTACTGATACTCCTTGTTCTTTCAGAGATAAATTTATATTGTATTTTGTTACTTCTAGCACTTGTATTCTTTTAGAAGCTTTTGTACTATCGATACCAAGTCTTGGGGTTGGTGTAGTATCATTTATGTATATAATCGGGTTTTGCTTCTGCTTTGTCTATCATTACATTATGCTTCCGCTTATTGTGCATTTTGGTTAGGTAGTAGATCATTACTAACCATTCCAGGATATGGGGATTGGTTTGCCTACTGGGGGGTTGTAGGTGCCATCATGACCTAAGAAATCAGGTCGTGACATGCACTCACGAGAGTGTTGTGATTGTTGCGTGCTTTTTCTTTTTTGGTTTTTGGTTATGAGCCCCATGGGATTTCTTTTGACCCGGACTTTGACCCAACTATTCTTCTCGCATTATGGGTATCGTTGGCTTTGTTTTGACGGGTAGAATATTGTATTGATAGTGTATTCGTGATTCGGGGATTATTGAAGCGGTTCGAGTTTGGACAATTCCATTCCAGTAACTATCATTGGTTAGTTGGATACGTTTATGGGGTGTCACAATATCCCCCCCTTGGGATCATCCGTCCTCGAATGAAGGATAGACAAGGGAAACTGAGGGGAAAACAGCCCAACCAAACATCAAAACATAGAAATCAAGGGGGCTAATCATAAAACCAAACTTTTCAACTTGTAAACATGATAGACTAACTTCGTAAGACATGTATGCATGCTAGGATCATGAGAGAAACCGGTGGATTAGAATCGGAGTGATATACTAAGGAGGAAACTAGTACCTCAAGCTGGAACTTAGTCAGAAGGAAAGAGATGAGGATATTTGGCCTTCATGGCCTCTTCCGCTTCCCAAGTAGCACCTTTAAAAAGCTGATTCCTCCAAAGGACTTTTACCGAAGCAACTTCTTTGTTTCGCAACCTCTGAACTTGACGATCAAGGATCTCCACGGGAACCTCCTCATAAGTGAGACTATCCTTCACACCTACATCTTCCAAAGGTAAAATCAAGCTCTGGTCACCAACACATTTCTTCAACAAGGAAACATGGAAAACTGGATGAACCGCTTCCAACTCCGTTGGCAACTCCAACTCATAAGCAACACTACCAACTCTCCTCGAAATTCGATAAGGACCTACAAAACGAGGACTAAGTTTTCCTTTCTTGCCAAACCTCATTACACCCCTCATGGGTGACACCTTAAGGAAAACCCAATCATCAACTTCAAATTATAACTCCCTTCTCCTCACATCCGCATAAGATTTATGTCGACTGAGCGGTTTTTAACCTTTATCGAATAAGCTGAACCTTCTCCATAGTCTCATGCACAGAATCTAGACCAATCAAGGCTTCCTCACCAACCTCGAACCAACCAATAGGAGATCTAAACCTCTGACCATAAAGTGCCTCATACAGAGCCATCTGGATACTAGAGTGAAAGTTGTTGTTGTAGGCAAACTCGATAAGAGGTAAGTGTTCATACCAATTTCCTTTGAAGTCAATAACACAAGCCCTCAACATATCCTCCAAGGTATGAATAGTACGCTCAGCCTGGCCATCCGTCTGAGGGTGAAAAGATGTGCTAAGTTTCACGTTAGTACCAAGACCTTTCTGAAACGATTTCCAAAACTGAGATGTAAACTGAGGACCTCTATCAGAAATGATAGACAAAGGAACACCATGCAATCGGACTACCTCCCAAATGTAGAGTCTGGCATAATCATCAGCGGTATCTGTAGTCTTAACAACCAATAAATGGGATGACTTGGTCATCCTGTCGACAATCACCCAAATGGAATCATGTTGCCTTCGTGTACAAGGTAAACTCGTAATAAAGTCCATATTGATTTCTTCCTATTTCCAAGTGGGAAGGTAAATATCCTGAAGCATACCACCTGGTCTTTGATGTTCCACCTTTACCTGTTGACAGTTGGGATACTTAGCCACAAACCCGGCTATGTCTTTCTTCATACCATTCCACCAAAAGACTTCCCATAGGTCACGGTACCTCTTAGTGGCACTCGGATGAATAGAGTATCTAGAACTATGAGCCTCGAACAAAATCTTCTGTCTTAACCCATCAACATCTGGCACACATAAGCGACCTTGATAACGAAGCACACTATCTCCCTCTTGGGAGAAAACCTCAACCCTTTGCTGACGAACTGCACCCTTAAGCTGAAGTAGAATGGGATCTTGGTCCTGCTTGGCTTCCACTTCAGCCACCAAGGATGATTCGGCACCATTAGTCACAATCACACCACCTTCGGTCGAGTCCATAAGGCGAACTCCCAACCGAGTGAGCCTATGAACTTCATTAACCAATCCCTTCTTTCCATCTTCAATGGAAGCTACACTTCACATGGAAAACCTACTCAACGCATACACCACAATGTTGGCCTTACCCGGATAGTAAAGCACACTTATATCATAATCCTTAAGGAGTTCAAGCCATCTCCTTTGTCGTAAATTCAACTCCTTCGGTGTGATATTGAAGACTATTATGATCGGTGAAAACATCCACATGCACACCATACAAGTAGTTTCTCCAACTCTTCAAAGCAAAAACCATAGCCGCTAGCTCAAGATCATGAGTGGGATAGTTCTTCTCATGAGTCTTAAGCTGTCTAGAAGCATAAGCAATCACGCTAACACTGGGGCTGTAGTCAATCGAGTCTTCAATTCCTGAAAACTCTTCTCACAAGAGTCGGACCACTGGAATTTGACCTTTTTCTGAGTCAATCAGTTCAATGGGGAAGCAAGGGAAGAAAACCCTTCCACAAACCTCCTATAGTAACCAGCCAAACCCAAGAAACTTCTAATATCGGATGGAGAAGTGGGTCTAGGCCAGCTCTTAACTGCTTCAATCTTTTGAGAATCAACCTAAATACCATCACTAGTAACAATATGACCCAGAAAAGCAACAGACTGCATCCAAAACTCACACTTGCTAAACTTAGCAAACAACTGTCTATCCTTGAGAGTTTGCAACAAAACTCTCAAGTGATCCGCATGCTCCTCCTCACTCCGAGAGTATATGAGGATATCATCAATAAAAATAATCACAAACATATCCAAATACTATTTGAACACATGGTTCATCAAATCCATAAAAGCTGCAGGAGCATTCGTTATACCAAAAGACATAACAACAAACTCATAATGACCATACCAAGTCCGGAAGGCTATCTTCGGGATATCACATTCCCAAACCCGAAGCTGATGATAACTGGATATAAGGTCAATTTTGGAGAAGAACCTCGCACCCTGAAGCTGATCAAACAAGTCATCAATCCTAGGAATGGGATACTTATTCTTGATTATGACCTTGTTCAATTGACAGTAATCAATACACATTCTAAGAGATCCATCCTTCTTCCGAACAAACAAAATTGGGGCACCCCAAAGAGAAATACTAGGCCTGATGAAACCCTTATCAAGCAAGTCTTTCAACTAATCTTTCAACTCTTTAAGTTCAGTTGGGGCCATTCTATAGGGAGGAATAGAAATTGGATTCGTATCCAGAAGAAGATCTATCCCAAAGTCAATTTCTCGCTCGGGAGAGACTTTAGGCAAATCATCGAGGAACACTTCTAGGAATTCATTCACAATAGGAATAGACTGATTAGTTGGGTCTCGGGCTCCGTGTCCATAACCTGAACTATATGATAGACATAACCCTTAGAAATCATCTTCCTACCCTTAAGATAAGAATTAGAGGAATATTAGACTTAAGCTCAATCTCACGATGTGATCATGAAAGAAGTGAAGTTTTTCTAAGACACATCATAGCTTCCTTTTCATATGTGTGACGCGCTTCACACATATGAAAAAGACTCTACTCGATGCGGCTTTCAGACATCCTAGGACTCTTGAACCGGAGGCTCTGATACAAAGTTTTTCATGCCCCGAGGTTAGCCCCTAGACGTAACATGGGATTCGGGACCACGAGGATCCCAAGATAACCCTTGGTCATAGCATTCTCAAGTATAACAAAGAAATAAGACATAGCGGAAACATCAACCCAAATCAAAAACTGGAAGACATATCATAAATATAGAGTCGAATAGGAAATACAACTGAGAAATCATCTCATAAGGTCTATGTCTGAAAAGCCTCTAATACTATCATAGAGAGTTGTTGGGACAACACCCCCAACTAACTCGAACATCTAAAAATAAAGAAGGAAACATAAACTAAAGGGGACCCTAGCCCTCAAACCATAAGGACTCACCAAAAGTTAAAATAAGAGTGGTCGGATCTCTAGCCACGAGCCTGTGAAGGAACACCTGAGTCTGCATCATAAAAGAATGCAGCGGAATATGCGTTAGTACTATAGAATGTACTAAGTATGCGAGCAATGCATTAACATAGTGAAAATATGCTAAGTATGCTTGAATAAATGAAATCATGCTTTTAAGGATAACTGAATGCAAAGACTTTAAAAATATCATAAGCCGAAGCGTAAACATAAGTAATAAATCTGAAATCTGATTTATAGTCAAATGCAACTTTAATCATATTCTATTTCTATGGGAGGTTCTCTAACCAACATAGACCATGTAAGCTACAAGGAATTCGATGTATCCACCCCATCGAAAGGACCCAATATACCTTGCTAGGATATAGAGGCATTACTTTGGCGTGATCACTAAAACTGATGCCCAACAGAGGGGACTTAAGACCTACGGGGGCACGTAGTTCTGGGATCTTTTTGGGTACTCTCACCCTATCCAACTCGATGCTAATACTACTCCCAAAACATACACATATAGCTCATATAATACTTGGGCATATATGATGCCAAATCTGTTTGGAAAGCATAAGAGTATATATAATACCATGCAATTCACTTGGCTTAGGTGGACATATCTAGATGCCAAACCTTTATTGAAACATAGGGACATATCTGATGTCCAAAACTGTTGGAAAAGCATAAGGACATATCTAAGTCATGCAATTCAAAAGTCATGAATCTTAAAGCTTTGCAAGACCATAATACAAAATATACTTTTCTTGCTAAATTCACACTTAGAGAATTTGTCATGCAATTTCATAAGTACATAAAGGCCACGATGTATAATCATGCCAACTTTCTCTTGGAAACACGTAAATTCATAGTTCAATGCTAGAAATCAACATTTATGCTTGGGCTTTTAAAACCAATGAGAGAATCATAATCAAATCATGAGTAATCAAGAGAAAAACATGAATTTAAACATAGAAACTGATTTCAGAAACTCTCCCCAATTTTAGATCAAAACCCTAATTTCATAACTTCATAATTCAAATTAAGACTTGGGGATTTTGGGTACAAGGGTGAAAGGAACCCATTGTTAGAGACCAACATACCTTGGATGAAGATTACCCACTTCAATGGAAAAGAATTGGAGACTTGACTTGGAGCTTGGAGACTTGAGCTTGAAGAGGGATTTCCCTTTTTGGGAGGAGATTGAGGATCTTAGGATGAACTTAGGGTAATATGGGTGAAAACCCTTCTAAAAGTAGTCAAAACGACTTCACTTAATACATAATAGGGTGGGACATGACCAAAATGACCCTGGGTTTTAATTAATAAGAAGCTAGAATTTTGGTCAACTTCAGTGTCCACGAGTGGAGTCTACGATTCATAGAATTTTCCATGAGTCATGGAATCAAGTCGTGGGACTCAGACTTGGAAGTCAGTCTGCAGAAGACTTTCCACTTCCACAAGCCATAGGGTCGAGTTGTGGAAGTCAGGAAAATGTTTGGTCTTTGATGGAGTTCCACGAGTCAACATCATGACTCGTAGGAAGTTCCACGAGTCATGGAAGTGACTCGTGGAAGTCAGTACTGGAGCTGGTCTACAGGGCTAGGATCACGAGTCCCTTCAACAACCCGTGGAACCTTCCACGACTCGTGGACTTGACTCGTGGTCCCTGAAACTTGGATTTTTCTAAAGTTTTTAACTTGGTTAGATGGATACGTGTACGGGTGTCACACGTTGTCTTGGTGCTCATACTACACTTTTGCACTTCTTTGTGCAGATATTAGTTGATCTTTCGCCGTTGATCATATTGGAGGCTCATGCAGCTTTTGGACATTCGAGACTAGGGTGAGCGTCTGCCGATCGGGGATTGTTTGTATCTCATCTTGTGTATTGATACTCCTTGTTCTTTCAGAGATAAATTTATATTGTATTTTGTTACTTCTAGCACTTGTATTCTATAAGAAGCTTCTGTACTATCGATACCAAGTCTTGGGGTTGGTGTAGTATCATTTATGTATATAATCGGGTTTTGCTTCTACTTTGTCTATCATTATATTCTACTTCCGCTTATTTCTGCTTATTGTGCATTTTGGTTAGGTAGTAGCCCATTACTAACCATTCCAGGCTATGGGGATTGGTTTGCATACTGGAGGGTTGTAGGTGCCATCATGACCTAAGAAATTGGGTCGTGACATGCACTCATGGGAGTGTTGTGATTGTCGTGTGCTTTTTCTTTTTTGGTTTTTGGTTATGAGCCCCATGGGCTTTCTTTTGACCCGGACTTCGACCCGACTATTCTTCTCGCATTATGGGTATCGTTGGCTTTGTTTTGATGGGTAGAATACTGTATTGATAGTGTATTCGTGATTCGGGGATTCTTGAAGCGGTTCGAGCTTGGACAATTCCATTCCAGCAACTAGTCATCGGATGACAGGTAAGTTATGGTTTTCCCTACCTTAGACTTTGCGTATATAGGCTATAATCGCATTAATTAGTATCATTGTGTTGGTTATTATAGGTTGGTACCCTAGACCTTGTCCATCTCTTCTGTCCATTTATTTCTTACGTTGTTTGTAGTACTCATTATAGTATTGTAATATTATTGTTGAGGCCCTGTGTGGACTTTGTATAAGCCTCTAGACTATAGATGGTGGGATAATTGGGAATGTCCACGAGTCTCGAACATCATGATATTACTTTAGGCTGGATATTTGTATTGTAGAGCTGATTGTGCCTGTGCAGGGCCAATAGTTTGTTTCTAAGCCATTGGGCTAATCTATTGTTTGTGAGCATATCATTCATGCAAAGGATTTTCTGCATGTTTTACTACTATTTTGGCTTCAGGCCTACTATAAACGGTTTTCTAAACTTTGCGTGGCCCTGAGGCCTATTTTTGGTAAAAATGATTATAAATGGAATTTTGAACTGATTTTATGGATCTTCTTAGAGTAAAGACGATATTATGATGATTTTTATCACTAATTTTTCATATTGATACTAGGATCGGCAGTGTCGTAGCGCTAGACATATACTTTTATTTCAGATTTAGACCCGGATATACTTCGAGCACCCTTTATAAGGGTTTTGAGACTTGATTATTAATTTAGACTCGGATACACTCCGAGCACCTCTTAATGAGGTTTTGAGACTACCACTACCGATTCAGACCCGGATTGAATCCCGGCACGTACTTTGAGATTCTGATTATTGATCTAGACTCGAATACACTCCGGGCATTTATACTTTGAGATTCACATTTAGAATGTGGTCACAGACCTCCATGGACCTTGCTGATTCGGACCAGGGGCTACGTGCTGAGTGTGTTAGAGGATGGGCATACAGTGTAGTTGAGGTATATTGATCATGTCCTTCCATGGATCCTACCTGATAGGCCTTTAGGCACCAGGGGTAGGTACATACAGGGTTACTATCACACTGGTCCCATCATATCACATCATAATGCATATTGTATTCGGATCCCACCCTTGTTTGGTGTTTGTTTAGTTTATGTTCTGGTAGTATGGGATGCCAGAGGGTTTATTTTCACTTGATTGTGTTCCTCGGGGGTATGGGCGCCCATTGAGACTGTAGGTAGATTGCTTATATCTTATTGTAGAGCTTGTTATAGCCTTTGGTTATTGGTGGATTAGTGGTTTCTAGCCTTTTGAGGTTCTGATTATTTGGGGAGTTTATTATTAATGGATTAGTGAGTCCTTTATTGTTGAGGCACTATTTATGTGGCCTTCTGAGTAGTTGTGGGTTAGCGGATCCTATTGCGGTGCTTACTAGTGGCTTTTGGTTCTGTGTGGTTAGCTTATTCCATGCTAGAGTTGTACTTTTGAGGTTGATTTCTCTCTGTCCTTACCTTGAAGTTGGGTTTTTAGCATGATTTTGTTGAGTATATTGCTTCTAGCTTGAGTATGTTTAATTGCTTCCTTTCTTTCCATCCGATAATCTACGCAAAATAAAGTGGCAAAACAATTATAAACAGCCCACAAACACATTCTAGACATATCGGTAACATGTCGGCTATTAGGTGAGTGAATTGCTTGTCAGATTTTGTTTATAATTATCATAGTATCTAATTTCTTTCTCTTATTACAACCATATGTTAGAAACATATTGGACATATTCCAGTAGCTAATTATGTAATGACCCTTCCGGTCATTTTCGCGTTCTCGCCTTCTTTGTACTATTAGAGCTTGCCTGTAGTGGCCCCAAGTCATTTATGTCTTGCTCGGACCGGTGGTTTGGTGCCCAAGCCGTTCGTTAGATCATTATAACTATTTACCTGTCTTAGAGCTTTAACTTAGGAAATCATTAACTTTAGTCAACATTCTTAGCAAGCATGCTCGAAATTAAATTCCAGCAGTTTTATTAGCTCCAGATCATGGACTTTGGTCTAGTAAGACCTTTAGTCGAGGCCTGGGAGCTTTTAGTTTGGTCTTACCTCCCTTCTGTGATTTCAGGCCAGTTAGGCTTAGAAGTTTGACTTTGGTCAACATTCAAAGAAGACGGCCTCGGATGGGAATTTTGTTAGCACTATTAGCTCTAGAATGCCAACTTTATGATAGAAGGACCTTTGGTTTAGGTCCCAAGGCTCCAGGATTCATTTTGGTCCATTGGGTTTCGTGTTGAATAAATGTTGGTTTTGGATGTGGGACCACTTTCTTTCGAAACAATCTTCATTCGTAGATTTTTCAATTCCATTAAGTCTAGAATACCATTTTTGGTATGGTAGCATAGTTTGTTTGTGCATGCGGGGTCCCAAATGATTCCAGTGAGCCCATCTGGTGACCTTTTGCCTTAGGCTTTGTACTGGTTGTTTTTGCAGGTGTAGGCCTCAGGACTTAATTATGACCGCTAGGGAGGACACATGATCGTGATGGTCTACCTCCTTAGGCATCGCGTCTGTGAGGTACCCTTAACGTGATCGCGATGAAGGGCCTGTGGACCCAACAATCTTTTACTCTTCGCGATCGCGAGGTTCTTTCTAATGACTGCAATGAAGGCCCTTCCCCTTTCTTCTTCATAACTATGTGTCTAGCCGTTATCATCATAATGGTCTAGTCATCATGGTTATCACAACCGCGTAAGGGTCCTTCAAAATCACGATGATGGACCCTGACAGTATTTATTTGTTCTCCAATGTTTTCTTCTTGATTCAAAAGAATTTCCTCCATGGTTGAAGAGATCCAAGCTCCAAATTCAGTGTGGGTTTATCATTTAATGCAGGGGTGACATATTTCATGCCCGTGATCGATTTCCTGTCATAAATTGTGAGTTTCTTGCCTTTAATTTCATCAATTTCCTTCAAATGATTTCTTAATTTGTTCTTGGGCTAAGGGATATTTTTGCCCCTTCCCTTGCTCGATTTAAAAAGCTCATTTTCTGAGCATGTGTTCCTGGCAAGGTTGGGAACCTCATGGCAACTTTCATTTCCAATTTCGGGTTATGGGGCCTACGAGCCTGCTTTTGACCCAGCTAGATTACTAGATTTATGGGTATCATTAGCTTCAATTTTACGTGTAGAGTATTGTTTTGATAGTTGTTATTTGGGATTTCTCAGAGTAGTTAGGGCTTGATCGACGGCTTCCCAGCAGCTATTCATCGCACGCCAAGTAGGTTAAGGCTTACCTACTTTAGCCTTTGCATATATCAAATATTATTGTACTATTTAGCATCTTTGGGTTGGGTTTACTAGGTTGGAACTCCAGACCTTGTCCGCTTTCTTTTTGTATGCTCTTATTTTCTATGTTTCCTTTAATATTTGAGTTAGTTTTGTAGTATTACCCTTGCGGCCTCGTGTGGCCTTTGAATATGCCTCTGGACCATAGTGATGGGGTACTTGGAGAATTTTCGTGAGTCCCAGACATTGGTTCATGCTTATGAGGTGGTTATTTATGTTGTACAGTGGATTGAGCTTGTGTAGGGTCGATAGGTTGATTGTGAGATGTTGAGTTATTGGTTGTGTTTGATCATATCATTATTATCATGCATAGAGTTTTCTACATTTATTTATTATTATTATGGTTGCGGGACTAACTATCACTAGTTTTCTAAACCTTGCATGGCCCCGAGGGCCCGTTTCTGTTATAAATATTAATAAATGGATTTAAACTTGTTTTATGGATTATTTTTGGGATAAAAGAGATTATATGATGGTTTTCACATTGATTTTGAGATGATATTAGACTCGGCCAAGCCGAGCACTAGACATGTTTTATTTACTAATTTTAGACCCGGATAGACTCCTGACACTCATATTGAGGTTCTGAGATTTACTAATTTAGACCCGGATAGACTCTGAGAATTCATATTGAGGTTCTGAGATTTATTGATTTTAGACTTGGATAGACTCTGGGCAGTCATTTTGGGATTCTAAGAGTTTGTTTGCGGTCGTGGACACCTCTATGGACCTTGCCAATCCGGACCAGGGGCTGCGAGATGAGACTGCCAGAGGAGGGGTATACAGAGGACTAGAGGTATATGGGGGAAGCCTTTCATGGGTCCTACCTATTGGGCCTATGCGCACCGGAGGAGGTGCATACAGTATCACTAGCACACCTGATCATATACATATCATTCATTGTGTGTATGGTTCCACCCTTGTTTGTTTTTTGTTGAGTGTACACTCCGATAGTATGGGATGCCAGAGGGTTTGATTTCACTTGTATGCATTCCTAGGATGTATGGGCGCCCGTTGGGACTCTAGGTAAACTAGCTTACTCGCTCCTAGTGTAGTACTTGTTAGTCTGCCTTTTCAATCATCCTTATCTTATGATTAGCTTACTTTCTCCTAGTGTATTACTTGTTTGTTTTTCATTCTGATCATTTTTGTATTATGAGTTGTATTATTAACATGATTATGTTAGTTGCTTTTCCTTCTTTCCCTTTATTTGAGGATACCGGTATATCGCCATGTTCATTAAACTCTCTGTATATTTTGTTGTTGCAAGGATCCAAGTTCGTTCTCGACTCTTTCACCTATGATCTATGATATATATTTTGTGACTAGCATAGTATACTTGTATTCTCCTTGTCTTCTATATGTTGCTACCTTTCGTGTGTTTTCCTCTGTTTGCTTCAGTGACTACTTCTTTCTTATCAGCTTTATTTTTCTCTTATTTTTTATATATGCTCAGTCGACCTATGATGCCTACTGGGTACCTGTTGCTATGAAATTGGTGCTCATACTACACTTCTGTATCTTTATGGAGTAGATCCTAGTGTGAGCTATCACCATTGACGTAGGGACCTCTTGTAGATTCTGGCTATCCGAGATATAGAGTGAGCTCCTAGCGACCGGGGCTCAAAAATATCTCCTCTTTTGGGGGTTGACACTTCTGTTTATTTAGATACACTTGTATATTCTATTTTGTACTCTCTTGTCTTGTACTCGATATTTTTAGTAGTGGCTCCTATACTTTCGATACCAGGTCAAAGGATGGTGTAGTTTCTATATATATATTCAGGTTGCTTTCCTTCCACTTTGCTTTCTTTACCTTCTTTCGCTTATTATGTTTTTTTGTGTGTGCTTGCTTAGGTATTAGCCAACTACCAACCATTCCAAGGTACAGGGATTGGTTCGCCTACACGGGGGTTATAAGTGCCATCATGACCTGAGAAACTGGGCCGGGACAGCTTGGTATCAGATCCTAGATTCACCGGTGTTGTTGGTACAAGAGCAAGTGTCTAGTAGAGTCTCATTGATTGGTACGATAATGTTTGTATCCTATCTGCGAGGGACTACAGGGTATTATTAGGAAAAGTTCCCTATTATTGGCTCCTTATCATGCGTTGTAGACTCTATCAACTTCTAAACTTCATTGTTCGATCCCTTTTCTAATGATTAGGACAAGTATGATAGCAAGGAACGATGAGACTCTAACGCTTATTGCTACAGTACTTCTTCTAGCGCCAGGGTTTTAGATTGAAAGCATACCACCTCAACTAGGGGGTTTGAGGCCAGCCCAGCCTCCAGTGGGATTTATGGCTACCCTAGTTCTTTAGGACACTGTGGCTAGAACTCTGAGTCTTCCAGAGGGTGTGTCACACGTAGGGAAGTACCCAATTATTTGAGTGGTGCTATGTCTATGTTTGAGGTTATAGGTGTCCAACAGGGTTCTATGTCAGTTTTGAAATTTGAGGCAACGTTTCATAACGTGACTAGATGCACTGCTAGGACTATGCCTACTGAGTTTGAGAGAGTAAAGAGTTTTGTTGGAGGGTTGATTTTGATGTTCTGTTTGGCGATAGAGCACTTGGTGACAGTTGGGACTACCTTTCTTCAGGTAGTTCATCATGCTTGGGCTATAGAGGGGTTATGTCGTGAGGAATATACAGGTATTAGTGAGAGGCATATGGTGGAGGTCAGTTTCATTACTTTTAGTCTAGCAGATAAGTTCCAGTGGCACCACGGGGTTCAGAGGACAGTGATACAAGGCATGTTAGGCAAAGAAGCATAGTGTAGGTCAGGCTTTTCGAGGTTTACATTTTGAGTATGTAGGCTATATTGGCCAGTCAGGCTCAGCGAGATCTTCCCATCAGATTTTATATGGTAGAGGTTACTTCCAGTGCAGTGAGTTTGGGCACTTTGCTAGGGATCGCCCCACGATCATGCATTCTAGTCAGCAGAGTTAGCAGGCTTTCTGTCCTAGGGATTTAGTGCCACTTGTTTGAGATAGTGTGTAGGGTAGTAGGGGTGGTATCCAAATAGTTAGAGGGGACTTTTAGCCAGGTAGTTCAAGTATCTATCTCGAGTCAGTAGGAACCTTGTATCAGAGAAAGATTTCTCTGAGTTTCTATGGTTGTGGAGTAATTGGTCATATTTAGAGAGAGTTTCCCCAATGCGGGACAGATAAGCCTTTAACATCGACTACTCAGTCCATAGATAGGCGCAGATAGTTCTATTCCCCTCTTGGTAGGCCATAGGTGGAAGTTCCAGTTCCAGTTGCTACATGCATGGTCTTTGTTATCATCAGCTTGTTCTAGTATTGCTTGCTTTGGGGGTCTACCCTTTTCATATATATACATATATGTCTGCCTGTTTCTTGTCTGGATGTACTATTTGAGTTTTAGTGCTTATGTATGTGACTACCCTGTAGAAGGA